>WYDF02009210.1:0-13732 GCA_009867245.2 Adranes taylori
GTTTTTTTAATTTCATTTAATTACTATTCAAAACCCGACCAAATACTCAAGAATCCAAAACATTAATGGTTATACACATGGTTATACACTAGAATAAATAAGATAATGGTGCGTTTCACTAAAATAATAAATAAATAGTTTGTGTACAGAGACAAAATCTGTAAGTACCTAGTTTAACATTTCTTTGATGTAACTGAACAAATCAAAGAGTCACTTTTATTCCAGTGTTGTTCTATTTTATTAATTGCAAAGCGTTGATTATCTTCTTTTACGTATGGGAATGAATGAGCATGCCATTAGATTGTAGGTGAACATTTTTAACGACCAATACAATTTGATTAAGTTTAATAACTGTTCCATTTCTGCTGCCTGAATTATTAAGGTTTTTGACTATCGTTAAGGATTGATCAGTAATTGACCAGGATTAACCGTTAAGGTTACCGGTAATTACTCAGCCACAAAAGGCACAATTAGAAAACGGTACGTCCATCTTAGTGATGGTCCGGTCTAGGGTTTTATTCTAAATTAAGTGGGGCTAAATGGGGGATTTAGATTAAATCGTTCCACATCAAGTATTCAATTAATAACTTTGCTAGAAGTAGCTAAACTAAAGTGCTATCTTATAAAATAACGAAGGAGTCAGGTATATATAATTGTGAGCAGGGGATTGCTACGGTAACCCATATAAAAAGTCCCCTCTCACCCATGTCAAGTTGGAGAGAACAACCCTCCGCCCTAAATTAAACGTGACAATATGGTAAAACAAAACGATCAAAATAATCCTCTTTTCATGTTGAACAAAATAAAAAACAAAACATTAAAATCCATCAAGTACATTGGGAGAAAAGTGTTCCTAAAGCATGTATTCAACGGAAAACACAAATTACAAGTTAAGATGAGATAAAAAAATATAAATTTAAACGCCACATTTAAAAAAATCATTACCATTTAATTTTTCATCATCTGACTCATTTTCTTTATAAATGCTTTCCGAATCGCAATACTCCAACGCATCATTAGTAGTATCCAAATCATTATCACGACCATCTGATTGTAGTTTAGAAGTTCCATTATCGAACGAATCCATTTTCAACATTGATTTTATAACATCTTTTATATAATACTGAGCCATGCTTTAATACTTCTCGATCCAAACAAAAAAATTGTATTAATTCTACCGTCGATACTAACCACTTGAAATTCGTGTGAGATAATTCTTAAAGGTTGGGCCCTTAGTATTTTATCGTATTGTTTAATTTTAATCGAGCGTTACTAAAATTGAAGCAATAGAAAATGTCCTTGCTGTTTTAATAACAGCTAATACCAAACCTATGATCGTTTTATATATATATATATCTATATATTTAAAACATCAACAGAGCAACATATAATGATCGAATATTACGCCAGAAACGTTTAACATCGCCAGCATGAAATATACTTTCCAGTTGTTTTCTTAAAGCACGAGTTTCTTGCGGATAAAATTTTTGACTAACGCTCAAAAAAGGTTTCAAAATTCCCAATAGGATATTTGATAAAAATGTTCTAACCGTAGGACATAATAAACACATTATCATGTAATAAGAAGGTAAGCATTTGATGTTCTATATATTTGAACTTGAGAGAAATTAGGTTGGATGAATGGGTTGAATTCGGTTATTTCTTCTTTTATTTCTGATGAATTGTTTTAACACACTTAACACTTAATTTGGACGAAAAAAACATGAACGAAACCAACAAAAATTATTAACTTTTTACACAAATTAATATTGACATTTTCTGACAAAAGCATTTTGAAACGCAGATGCTTGATAAATTAATAATATTGCATCCAAATTGTTTTCATGTGTTTTATCACTAAGAGTATCAGAGCAGACACTACCCTTGGATATCCAATTATTTGAGAGTTTCTCTTTTATGAGGGCAGGCTAACTGGATAGTTTATCTTACACATAATCGACCAACTCAGCACTGCGAAAATTAAGCAGTAAAATCGAGTTAGAGAAGATTGTATTATTTCAGCTGTGGATAAAGAAAATAGATCGACGGGATTTCTGGTTCAACACTCGAAACGCGACGAACCGATTCGTTTCGTAAAGTACCGTTCTCAGTTCCAATTAAAATTCAATAAAGTTACAAGCAAAAAATATACTGCTATAAATGCAGTTTAGTATAAGTTTATATTCATCAAAACTCAACTCAACAACGCAAAACAATAATTATTATTCCCGCAAATCGCTCAATCATTTATACATTGCGTTCTGTTAGAAAACGATACGGTATTTATTAGAATCGAAATCATCATCGCTTTGTATCCGATGTGGTAAGAAAGTCGATGCGATGTGACAAATCGGTGCGCTATTATGCCGTAGTCGGTGTGGTCGTGTAGGAGGATCCCTTCCGCTTATCGTGTAGAAGTCCTTTATTGTTCATGCATATTTTCCACTGGATCCAAAATGAACAATGAGAACAAAGGAGCTACATATTTTTGGTTACGTATCCCTCTCGGCCGATGCGTGTATTGTGTGGAAATGTATGTATCGTGTATAATTATCAAAAATAATTCATAGACTATGTATTATACTTGGAACACGTTCTTTTCAAATAAGGTCGTGATATATCACGTTCCAAACATATACCCCGATAAAAATTGTTTTTTTCACGTCACCAGTAAAAACCAAGTTGTTCCTCCATAACACTACTATAAAGTTTACAAAATTAATATTTTTTTTTTGAAAAGTTTGTTTCAGAGAAAGTGTCACTTGCTTCAAAAAAACATGGTATTTCTATCGGTTGCACATATTTCATACATTTTACGCGTTGTCTATGGTAAACTAATTACTGAGGAAATATGTAAAAAATAAAATGTGATCAAATAATTTTTCTTTGATAAAAGTGCAAATTGTTGCGTCTGTTTTTCCTTTGATTCAAAATATTGCGTTGTATGTCGCTATTTCAATTTTTTTCCAACTTGTCACTATTTCATTCTAATGGCCGTGTTTTTAATTCAACGTCACTATACTTCAACGGCAGTAACGAAATAGAAAGGGAACAATTATACTAAAGTAGAGAGATATAAATTAAATATCGTGTAAATCAAGGGCACCGCCAATTCATGCTCTTGTCAATTGGAAAAAGACATTCAATTTAATTTTGTTCTACTGTGTATCCACTTTACGTATTTGCAATATTCATAAGTCATGTTGGCTAAATTCTAGGAAATGTGTAGTTATTATTATTAAACCTTTATTGGCATCTAAACACATTAAATTTACAATATTCTCAATTACAAAATTAAACATATGTCATTAAAATACGAAACAAAACAAAACTGCAATTTAAAAACCCTCGTTTGTTTTCTTTTTTTATTCCCATGTATAATTTATACTCCATTTTTTTCAGACTATTTGCTCTCCCTCATTCTTAACCATTCCCTTCCACTCCTTCCTTACGTCTTCCTACTAATAACATTTCTAATTTCCAATCCCCTTCCCCAATAAGCCTACCATCTTCCATCTTATCCTCTCTTCTACTTGTTCCTTCTTCTAATCTGTTCCAAAAATTCCATAATTCCCCTATACTTCCCATTATGCCTCATACATATTCTCCAATGCCTTGCCTCCAATCTTTGCTCATCAGTCCATACTAATTCCTCACATTCATTCACCCAGTGCTCCCATGTTTCATCATCCTTACCACACACTCTATCATCTTCTATACTCCTCGTTCGTCCAATATTTATTTCCTCTTGCCTCACTACCACACCTAAACCTAGCAATTACTCTTTTTTCGCTCATACTCATTCCAGATCTTAAATATTCAAGCATCTTCTCTTCCACCATCACATGCATATATTTCTTATTATACAAACTTTTTCTTATTCTTTCATGCCTCTATTGCAATTCCACATTCTTCAACCTCTGCTCAACCTCCATCTCACTTTTAATCTCTCCACACATCCTATGGTTCCACTCATACACCGACAATCCACATCTCTTGTATAATCTTCTTTCACTTCTCCATTCGTGCTCATCCGCCCGCTTACATACCAAAGACTCCACATACACTTTTTTACTATCCTTTCGTTCCCATCTCCCATATCTTACCATCTTCTTCATTCCATATATCCATCATTTCACTTCATTCAACTCTTGTAACACAATCACATTCGGTACCGATTTTTATACTCCTAACATTCTTTTCATATATCTCATCGTTCCTTCCAAATTCATTCTCTCTTTCACCGCCCACATTTCCGCACCATACAAAATAGTACTTCTGACACATACTTTCAGAATCATCATCCTCATACCTATAAAATCATCATACTTCTCTTTCCATACATACCACATTCTTTCCGCAGCCATCTCAACTTTCTTTGCTAACATCCTTGCATGCGCATTTCCAGACCCATTCCTACTTATCACATAACCCAAATATTTCATTTCCTTTACATTATCTATAGGTTTCCCATACATACTAAACACACCTTTTTTACTATCTCTTCGTCGGTTCTTGCACACCATCACTTTCGTTTTAACCACCTTCACTTCCAACCCTTTTTTAAGCATATATTTGTTTACCCTGTGCATAACTTCTTGCGTTTCTTCTCTACTACTCGCCATGCGTACTGTGCTAAGCGTCATCCGCGTATCCTAGTGACCGTATTCTTTCGCGCCCTACTAATACTCTCCCTGCTTGCCCATTTCTTAATACATCTTCTAAATCAGACACATAAATATTGAAAAGGCTTGTACTCAGCGGACATTCTTCTTTCACACCCCTGTTCACCCTAAACCACTCAGAGACATGCTTACCTACTCTCGTTCTCACCTCTATATCGTCATATAAACTTCTAATTCTTTCACACATCCTTGCAGATATCCCTACCTCACTCATTCTTTTGCACAATTTATTTCCAACTCAAACGCAGCCCTTAAGTCTATAAACAGTAGATATAATTTTTTACCCTTACTTATCTCTTCATTAATTATATAATTTATATAGTTTTCCCTTACTTATCTCTTCATTAAACTATAGTATTTGCTGTTCCCCTTCCTGTTACAAACCCAGACTGCTTGACAGTACCTTCTTTTCCAGTAATTGCTCTTCCAATTTTCTATTTAACAGCCTCGCATATATTCTATACACCCCATTCATTACTGTCAACTACTCGCATTCTTCATGCCAAGCCCTCCTCTTATACACCTGAATCACGTCGCCATTCTTCCATTCCTCAGAAACCAACTCTTCTCCCATCCACACCTTATTCGAACATCTTGCTAATGCGACCACATCTTTATCAGTCAGACTGTTTCATACCTCCACCGGTACTCCACCCGGACCCTCAGAACTCTTATCTTTGTTCTATTTATCGCAAAACTCATCTCTTCTCCTGTAATTTCTCTACTTTCCCTCTCCATACCAACCTTTTTACTTTCCCTCTCCATACCAACATTTTTACTCATCTTTTCATCGATCACAAAATCATCTCCAGCTTCAACCACAACTTCTCTGCATTTCTTTTCCCATTATCCTAACTTCACCACTGGCACCCGCCAAATGCACCCCCCCTCTCCGACTCTTTCTGCAAACCATTTATTTATACCCTCTCATCCTCCTCTCTCTCCAACAACTTCTACTTTCTCTAAACCATTCTTCTTTAGCCTGCCTATATTCATCCCAAGAATTTTCCACCTGTCCTACCCCTCGCAGCATCTCCCTAGCCTTCTTTTTCTTATTTACCCATCTTTCATCATGCACCAAGTTCCTTCCTATAAATTCACTCCTCTTATTATTCATTCTCCTTTCCAACCCTCCTTGAACTACATCAATCATAACACTCATTCGATTCACTTCATTCCAGTCGATTCTCTCCATTTTTTTCCCTATGTTTAAAATTTTCCTTTATATTCCACATATATTCCTATTTCTTGCTTCCCCATAATTATTATCTTCTTATACTATACCTAAACTGCATTCTCCAAAGGGAAATGATCAGATTCAACTGTACTCCCTACTCTCATACTTTCGATACTTTTCCATGCCCTTTCGTTCAATAACAAATAATCAATCACTGACCCCACTCCATGCCCACTATAAGTCATCTCCCCATTGAAATCACCATTCGCAATTATCAAATTCTCCTGAATTACCCATTCTAAAAATCTTTTTCCATCGGCACTAACTTAATTCATTGTAATTACCTAGCGAAATATTAAATATTCTCATATATCGATTATTGATTCGATATATGAGAATTTCTGCGAATTTCTAGATCAACTGAACTTTGAACTTTGTATGCAGAGGGTAAGGAATGAAAAGGAAAGGCAGCAACGGATGATGGTAGAAAGCCGCTCCGATGTAAGGCTCGATTTAGTGTATGTCAAATGGGGTTTAAGCAGTGCCATTGCCAGCTGTGAGCTGGTTTGCGACGGCAGAAGCCAGAGTAGGAGATTTGGGTGCAGGTTACAATACCAGATTAGATCTTTACTTTGCGATAGTTTTGGACAAGAATTAGAAGGGAAAAAAATAGCAATAAGTGGAGCAGCTGTTGGCAAGTAGCTAGCGGTCAATCGTCATTGTAGCCGGACTTCAGAAAAAATTGCACATTTTCAGTTCGTCGCTAGAAATGCCATTTCAAGATGTTGAATTTTTTTACAGAGTAGTTTAAATTATGTGGAGTTATGTAGCGACTTATGTGCAACTTAAAAAACAATGACTTTTTGATCATATGCCCAGTAGACATTAACTTTTAAATGGTAGGAAAGACAAGTTTCTTAGGTTAGATCTTAAGGAATCGATTGGGAAATGTTGAATAACTTTTGAAGCAGATGATACTAAAATTTGTGGAGACATCGGATTAGTTGATTAAGACTTTCCAGCGTCGAATTTGAGAGTACTTGATAACTACTTACCACCAGGCATTTTTAGCAAGGTACCAGACTGAGTTCACCCTACCAGTTATGGAAAGCATTGAACCACAATATGAAAAGTCCAACATGAGAAAGTGTTTAAAAAAGTTCCATTTGTTTAATGTTCCATCTTTTTGTATCCAGGCCATTTAAAAGAAAGTTTTTAACATACATTTTTAATACAATTTTTTCTTTTAAAAGTTAATCAGTATCCGAATTATCAGTGTATTCGGATTGATATTCCAATTGATTACCATTTAGGTACAACTCTCTCGTCTTGGAAATATGTATCAAAGTTCTTAAATCTTTCAAAAATAAATTCATCTGCTTGCTTTAAACGCTTCTAATTTGGCTTGGCAATGATTCAATCATTCTTTTGAAACGTAGATATTTCGTACGTATAACATACCTCCAATCTTTCATCTAGATGAAACTAGTTTTCACATCATGAAACGCTTAAAACGTATCACAAAGTTTGTTATTGAGAATTTACGCCTCGCAAAATTCAATTATTAATTACGTATCGAGGAATAGAAGTTTTATAATAGCTACCTACCATTAAAAATTTTGTGTTTAATAACCAGATTATTATAGATTTTCTAAACATAACGCGTAACACAATATATATGCAGAAAATCCATACTAGAAACTAGATAAAAAAAAATACAATATATATGTATACAGAATACAACATAAATATAGATTAAATTTTGACCAATGATGGTTTCAAAAGCGAAACATGTAGCACAATAATATAAATTAAATAAAGTCATGTCATGACTTGATGACCACAAAATGTCATCTTGAGACCCATCTAAATTATTGCAAATGCAGCACATCTTAAAACCTTTAACTATCGATTCAAGTTCGATCTTCTACCAAGCGGTCGCAACCAATTCTCCTAAAAGTGACTGACGTTTTTTTTTTAAATTTTTCCTTAAGGAATTAATGGTGATTGCCTACTAATAGCTAATTGTTGTATTCCAAGACTTGCAGCTGAGATGTCATACAACTCGGTATTATTACAAGATCGGAATTCAATGGCTTATTTTTTTTCCTGAACACGTGACGTGAGGTGGCCTCGAAATGTATCACGTACCAGTATAGAGCGAGCGTTTCCCAGAGAATCTGGCCATTTTTCCCATATCACGTTCAACCAATTCTTCTGTCATCTAAGCTTTTTCTTGTACCCAAAACATGATTCCTGGATGCAGCTTTTCTTTAGGCATTATTTTACTTGTCAAAATAAGATAAAGTCGAAGTTTCTGTCCATCAACAGTATTAGCAAGCATAACATTAATTCTGGAATATTCGCAACCAGTTGACTTCAATAAGACCGTTTTTTCACCTTTCTTATTTACCGTAAGGTTGGAAAATAGACTGGTGTTTGCCAGGAAGTTTTTGCGCAAGAGTTGTCCACCATCGTAGCGATAAACCGTTCCGTTTCATCATTCTTCTATACTAACCCGTACTTACTTTCAAGTTCTTTTTAGGAATGTTTAAATTAGTAGCCTCTTCCAACGCTTTAAATTTTATAAGTTCAAGGGAAATTGGGCATTCTTCATTAAGCTTTTCTATTACACATTTTTAACTCTCGCTGCTCTACGTCATTAAACATTCCTTTTTTTGTGTACACTAAACGATTTTCTTGAGGAATTTGCATTCTTATATTTCGTTAAAGTTTTTCTCCAGAAACGGATGTGGAACTCTGTATTTCCTTGAGGCTCTCAATGTGTTCATTCTCTCCGTCTACGATATAAAATGTATATCGTAGGTTCTCCTGATGCCTTCATTTATTTGTCTCCTTTTTTCTCAACACTACTATATTACGTGCTAATATTTTTATGGGCGATAAAGAATAAAATAAGTAACCATCGCTAAGGCTAACATACAAATAAATCTTTCCCAACTTTACTTGGGTAGAGGTGTGGCCGTCACATTATTTCGAGCCTATCATAGACATATACGCATTGGGGATTCCCCGTACTAAAAGTACACTCTTTTTTATTGTAAAGAACGATTTTGTTGAGTTTTGGCGCCACTGGTGCCTCGGCCACTTCATCATACGCACGTCACACGCACGTCACACGCACATCATCACACGCAACAACTCTTCTACTAATAAGAAGAGTTGTTAAGAAGAGTATTCCATTACTTAGACCTCGAATTTAGCGCAAGTTAATTTTTCAACAGGAAATAATTAGTCATGTGATTTAAGACAGAGGATTTACAATTTGTGGTGAAGTAGTCTAATATTTTGCTACTATTTTTTTAAAGCATCAAATAGCATCAGGAACCACACCACCAATATTGTGATAACAGATAAATATTTGAATAATATTTTAATAGAGCAACAACATTTTTAATGTAAAATCTAGAAGCACATTAAAAACATATACAATATAATAGAAATATTTAAATATAAAATGTACTTACAGTTGAAAGAAGCTTCAGACTCTAAGGTTACATCTTGTAATTGACTAGGACTGGTACTAAAACAATAAAAAAAGAAACATAATTATTATTAAATTAAATAAAAAATTTCATACAAATACTTTGCGTGCTTCACGGACGATACCTTTAACACTAGAAAAACCAAAAAATTATATACCTAAAATGACCACCACTCACTAGCGTACGAAACTTGTTAGGTCAAGTTGATCAGGTTAGGTTTATTTGTATGAATTTAAATCTTGCTTTGGACAGTAAGAGCTGCCCATCAATAGTTAATTACCTCTTCGTTAGATATGTAACCCAGCTAACAATTCTACGAGGCATGATCAGATAATACGCGGAATATTTAAATTTCGCGAGTTGTATAACTCCAACTGTCGTTGCTTTATTGGTAGATATTTCCCTAAAAATATATTGACAACTGCAGCCATATTAGTTAATTGGTTTATTGCTAACTGTCAATAAGGTTGTGTTAAAAATAAAATAAAGTGCAGCAAAGTGCTGGACATGTTAAATGTTGTTTTTGGTAAATCTTCTATGAATAAAACAAACGTTTACATGTGGTACAAAACTTTCAAAGAGGGCTGCGAAGATGTTGAAGATGACGGGCATCCTATCCGACCTAGCTAGTACATCAATAACAGATAATAATATCGCAAAGGTGAAGAAAATAGTTATGAACACCCGCTGAATCTCCGTCCAAGATGTTGCTGAATATGTTAGCATTTTATTTGATCCATGTCAAACTATTATATCGAATGTTTTGGACATGAGACATGTGGCAGCAATATTTGTTCTCAAATTGTTGAATTTGGATCAAAACTGTCGAATTGACGCCGCTCAGGAACTGCTTAATAATATCAATGACAATTCAGAAATGCTCAAACAAACCATAACTGGCGACGAAACGTTTGTGTATGGATATAACGTCGAAATTAAAGCCGAACCGTCTCAATGGAATCTTCCTGAATAGCCAAGACCGAAAAAAGCTCGCCAATTTATTCTACTCGAACATGAGTTCTTGTCGTCACCAAGTCGTACGGCCAATAAAAAGTACTACCGAGAAGATTTACGTAAAGCAATCGTGAGCAAAATGTGAGAATTTGTGGCGAGATAACTCCTAGCGATTGCACCACGGTAATGCACCTGCACACACTTCGTTGCTTGTTCGTGAATTTCTGACAAAAAAACAACACACCTATGCGACTTTTTCACCCAACACGGCACCCCTGCCGCTTTTTGTATTCCCAAAGATGAAAAAGACCGTAAAAAGACGACGTTTTGCGGATATACACGAGATCAAGACAGAATGGCTAAAGCAATTAAAATCGCCATATCGAAAATTGAATTTCAGTCTTGCTTCGAAGAGTTGAAAAAACGCTGGAAAAGATGACAATATGAGGACAATATTAAACTTAGGAATATATAAAGATTATTCAAGAAAAATAATTCCGTGTATTTTTTTATCATACCTCATATAAACGATGTATCAGATTTCAGAAGCAAATTTTTTAAATGCTTTGATCTTTAAACCTTACATCAAAGCACCAGGAAGTCACAATTTCATAGAATCTGTTACAGCTAATTGTATTTGCAAACTCAGAAGGACCGAATTCATTATTAGAAAGATCATTGCCACAGGAGATAAAACAGCCTAAACTAACTCAGTTCTGCAAAATTATATTCTAATCAAAAAATTTTTTATAGATATCTTGCTTCAGTAATAGTGCGATTTTGGATATTTTTCTGTAAAGATTGATCTGTTAATAAATGCCATACAAATAACACATTTGAACCAATGCTTCGAAGAAAACCTCTTCATCAGTAAAAAATTTTTGTTCTTGGTTGACCAGAAAAGATGCAAACAGGTAGTAAGTAATATATTCCATTTGATGTCGTTTCTTGATGTAACAAACTTTTCGTTTCCAATGGAAATATTAATTTCGGGACCAAATGTAGCAGTTGGTAATTCTCCTTCACAGTCAATGCATTTTTGCATCCACGAAAACAATTCTTGAAAACATTTTTTCCAATCTTCGGGCCGCAGTTTGTTTATTTCATTTATAAAGGCATCAACGGCTTCTTCGGCCGATGTAAAACGTAAACCCGGTAATTTATCTTTTACCCGCGGAAATAAGAATAAATCATCTGGATCTGGTGGTAGGTCTGGACTATACGGCGAATGACCCATTATTTCTATGTTTTGAGCATTCAAATACTCATTTGTTCGAACACCAGTCTGAGCCCAAGTATTATCATGATGCAAGATAATCCTTCCTCTTGGACGTTTTTCGCGAACCCTTCTATTGTAGAACCTGAGGCAAACAAACTGGTGTGTACCATTCTAAATTAACAGTACGTCTATCCTCCAGTGCTACACTGGAAACATGCCCAGTGATTCAAAAAAAGTGGCGACCATCTTTTTGTTTCGGTTTTTTTCACGAACAATTTTTGTTGGAGCCGACTCATTCTCGAAGACTCAAACGGTCCACGGTGAAAGCGAAGAATCCACGGTCAAAGCGCGGTCCTCTTTTTGAGCTGAAGTCAAGTTGTGGGGAATCCACCGAGAACAAAGCTTACGGACTTTCAAATGTTTGTATAAAATTGTGTCAATTGCTTTCACACCAATCTTTAAAGTTGCTTGAATGTTTCTAACAGTAATATGCCGCTCCTCTTCAATCATGTTCCGAATAAGATCAATATTTTTTCTGTAACTGGCGTTTTTGGCTTAGGAGCTCGAAAACTGTCATTTAATTAAAATCGACCGAAATTGTAAAAAATTACAGCCCAATAATGCTCCTTGTTCATTTCCATTACTTATTGGCGAAAGGATTACTTTAAATTTATGTAACTTACAAACAATCACGTATATTTGACAACTGTCCCTTGTAAGCAACTAGATTGAAATGTCAAACAAAATTTGTTACAAAAATATCACCACCTACTAGATAGGCTCAGCGGAAAGAGAACAGCCCTCGTATGTGTGTGTTTATTACACCGAGAGTTTATGATTCAGCATCTGAATTTTTTTTTGTGAAAGGTTTATTACACCCACGCAGTTGTGATTCTTACCCTTTTGTGTTTGTGACCGATTGATATTCTTATCTGTCATTGACTGTTTTTAATTTGAAGGGGATAGCGCTAACTTTTCGCTTGATCTTTACATGGGAAGGCTAACTTATGCTTCCCAAGATTTTGGTCGCGTAAAGGTGCTATCAGCACTGCTTATGAGTTCCACCACTTATATTCGTCAACAAAATAATGAAATTTTTATCCTTAATATTCTCAACGGATCAAAGTAATTTTTCTATTGGTCGTAGTTCTAGTCTTCCTAAAAATTCTGTAGCAGAAATTTCCTTAAAGCCATACCTCTCTCACCGCCGACTACACCGAATGCCACCGGCTCCGGCAACATGCCAGTAGTTTTCTGTCAGCTAATTTCTTATAGAAGGACTCTATTTCCTTGAACCGCGATCGAAGTCGCAGTCTTGAATCTGATTTGTGCGAGTAGCAATTCGATTATAAATCAAAGTCTGTAGTAATTCTACGAACATCGGGCCAAGTATACATAGGTATTATATTATTATTTTCTGCTGAATCTTTCGTTCTCCTGGCATGATCTCCTTACTCATTTTACTCACTTATATCCATATTTCATTGAATAAATCCTTCGTACGCATCCATTCCATTTTCGTCAAAAATTACATCAAATCATCAACAATTCACCTCACACCGTCAAATACGTATTTCATATCATCGTCATGCTAACCAACTAGAACAACCTACAATCTCTTCGCTAACCATTCATCATTCAACCATGTAATTCTACCGACGTCGTGGAAAAGCAAAAGGGAAGCCAAAATCCAAATCAGAAGAACAAAATAACAGAAATCAAATTAACACAAATTCGCTATTTTTTACTTGCTATTTTAATAATGGAGGATGGTAATGGAATCATCCTAACAAATCTTGGATTGTAAATAGAAACTATACATTGTCGGTCAATTTAAAATCGTGTATCGAGTCAGATATATGAAGTTATAAATATTACGAACAATAAGCCAACCTACAGATGATGCAAATCCCATCATCGTATATTACAAGTTTAAAATCGCTTGATTTGTCAGTTTAATTGATCTTTTTCATTGTTCTTTCATCTTCTTTTGACGTGCTCGGCTGAGATAGATTTGCATTAAGATTTACTTGAGTTTTTCATTGACATTGTGTGGAAGTACTGCTAATACTGTTTAAATCTATAATAGAATTCGAACTAGCTGATCCTACATAAAAACATATTGGGAGAATAGATATCGTTGCAATGTCACAACCTTCATTAAGAAATTAATTATAATAGTTGTTCTTAA
>WYDF02009221.1:0-27118 GCA_009867245.2 Adranes taylori
GATCCTGCACAGTATTTTACAGCACCGGGTTTAAGCTGATACGCCATGTTGAAGCTCACAAAGGTGGAATTGGAACTTTTGACTGATATCGACATGCTCCATTTTAGTAAATATGGTAATAATAAGTATATGACATCACAAAGCCAAGATTTTCCCATGTACGATCTTAGTAAACCAGAAACATTTCTGACTTATTGGGATGCAAACAATCTTTATGGCTCTCAGCCAATCTCTCCCATCAGGAGCTTTTAAATTCTTATCCAATGAGGAAATTTCTCATTTTAATGTAATAAATATCTCAGATGATCCTCCCAAAGGTTACTTTTTGGAAGTTGACGTTGAATATCCACAAGAGTTGCACAATGCACAACTCTTACCATGTTTAGTAGAAAGTCTTGTTCCACTTGCTTCAATATTCAAACAGACTAAATTAATTCCCAATTTAATGAATAAATATAAATATGTTGTTCATTATAAAACGTTAAAATAAGCTATGAGGCATGGTCTCAAACTTGTACATACTCACCGCATTTTGGAATTCAATCAATGAAAGGATACATTCAATTGAACACTGACTTACGCACTAGAGCAACCAATGACTTTGAGAAAGACTTTTATAAGTTCCTCAATAATTTTGTATATGGTAAATGCATGGAGAATGTGGATAAACGGAAGAACATTATACTAGTCTCACACTGTGATGACTTGGTAAATCGGCGTGGGGCTCGTAGTCTCATTGCCAGATTACGGTTTCGAGATTGCACGCATGGAAGTCGCTAAAAGGTAACCTACAATAAACCCATATACGTTGGATTTGCCACACTCAACTTATCCAAACACTTGATGTATGATTTCCTTTACAATTACCTAAGCGAACATATGCAGATAGACTAACTCTTTGTTATATGGACACAGACAGTTTTACTATGTACATACAGACACTCAATATTTACAACGACATGAAACAAAATTTAGACAAATTTGATAATCAAATTTCTCTATCAGTAATCAGTTTGATATACCTGAATTTGTAGGGTTGCGGGAAAAATTATATTGTCATCAGACCGAGGATAAGATAACAAAGAAAGCTAAAGGGGTAAAGAAAATGGTTGTTGATGGAGATATTTCGGTTCAAGAGTATAAATATTGTTTGTTTGATGAGATGCAAATATGTAAACTACAATATATATTTAAATCCATCAAGCATACCATTTTTACACAGAAACAGAATAAATTAGCACTAACTACATTCGACAACAAAAGATTTATTTGTGCAGATGGTATTAGAGCGTTGGCTTGGGGTCATAAAGAATTTCCATCAAACAAATCAATCGAGTAGTCTAGATATATGTATCAGGGTAGCTCAGGTACATAACTGCACATGTATCTTTTACATATCTTTCATATAAATCTCTAATTCCCTATACTATTTTTCAAAAGCAATGATGTTTATATTATTAATTTTGTCTCATGTCTCCAATATTTTATTAAAATTTGTTATTAATATAAAACATCCAAGTTGCCTCAGCGAATTCATATTAGAAATATTCATTAGCAGATTAGGAATATTCAATAACTAGGTGTCAACTAATGAAAAAGTTAATCACACACTCAGTATATGACATTTGTGACCCTACAAGACCGAATATGCTGTAGCTGAAACTATTAATAAGATATATAAAGTGGACTTAATTATGCATCAAGGGTTAATCCAAAATTACAATTGTAGGAAGCAGTATAAACTTCCAGTTCAGAAGACAGCATCAATTGGAAATAAAATATGAAGAAAGTTTCATTTTCTGATCAAGTCAAAATAAAATACATCAATTCAGATCAAACAATTCAAGATTATCAACAGAATCGGTTTAAAACTGTGAGAAAAATGTTCCATTTACTAATGATTTATCAAAAAAAAAGAAACAACGAGCAACGAAAATGATTAAATAATAAAATTTTTATGCTTAAATATATATTGTATTGAATATATACAACATTGTATACATTGTAAACATTGTATACAATATATACAATGTTAAATATATATTGTATTTGCATTAATTTAAATAATGTTCAAAAATATAACTGTAAATATTTTAAATTTCAACTGTATTATTAATTTTACATTTATACAAAGTACATATATTGTAAATGCTTAATTTGATTTATATTGTACAAATAAATATGTATTATCTAAAATAATTTGTTTTATTTATTTGCTTGTGCATCTATTGTAAATGCATCTATGAACTTTATTTGACTAAAATCGGATGAGAAGTTGTATTGAGAATATTAATCCGGTTAATATATAATTATCTGGTTTTATTGCAAATGGAGGTTTATTTATATTTACTTTAAAAAAACATCAATTTGTTTAAAAATAGCTTTCAAAGAAAAAAAAGTAAAAATATTAAATAAATTCAACAAATTAAAAAAAAAAATTACCATACTATTGTTGGTTTTTATTGTTTGTCCTATATTGTAAGCAAATCTTTATTTTACTAAAATCGGATAAGTAGTTATGTAGATACAATTAAAAATAAAAAAAAACAAATTTCTCGCCAAACTGTCAACACAAACACCCGCCATATTAATTTTTCAAATGATAGCTGTAAAATTCAATGCATACTAGGTTTAAAAATGATTTATTTATCAACGGCAACCATCTGTATGTACATATTATTTATCAACATGAATGGACGACCACCACGTGTATACATTATTTATTAATATACTGCCATATAACTACCGGAAACAACTACATAACGCCATCTAACCGCGCATCCCTCCAACACTGAGCCTTCGTCACAGCTCCCCGATGCATCCCTCAAAGGAGCTTCCATTGAGCAGACGTCACCAGTCTAAAATTATACTATTAAAAAATAGATAAAATTCACATTTCCCGCCAAACTGTCAACACGAACAACCACCATATTGCTTTCAAATGATAAATTATTTATTTATCAACGGGCACCATCTGTATGTACATATTATTTATCAAGTAGAATGAACGACCACCACGTATATACATTATTTAATAATGCACCAGCATATTACTACCGAAAAGAACTACATAACGCCATCTAGCGCCGAATTTACAACATACAGTAGAAATCTGTAAAAATGCAGAAATCTTCCAAATTTAGGTAACCAACAGTACACATAGTGTTCGCTGACGAGCATTCGCTGTAATGTGCAACCCATATTATAGATATATCTTAAGATGTCGTCAGATGTTCGCGTTCGTACCCCATAACATTGTAGAGATATGTCGCGAGTTGTTCGCGCTCGCAACCAAATACATGGTAGAAATATGTCATGAGATGTTCACTAAAATGCGCACGTTCGCGCAGTTTAAAATATCGAAAAACTACCGCTTCGCGGAAGGGGTACCGTTTTAGAGCGACTTTGGAACACCTCTTGGAGGGTGAGAGGGTGTTTAGAATAGGTATTCTCTTACTACTAATGTCTTTAAGTATTTTCCTTTGTTTTCGCTTTAAGTCATCTCTTCCAAATTCATAGGTCCTTTAAGAATACACATTCATAGGTCCTTTAAGAATACACATTCTCTTCATTATCTCCATCTTTTCATCCATTTGTTTAATTTAACCATTCGTGGTCTATTTCTTCTATTTGCCTCTATTCTACTAATTTATAATTATCATTCACTTTCACCTTAATATTGATGCCTCTCAATTTTGTTTTCTGATCATATTCTTTAATTTTTATTCTGGCTTTTACTATGGATCTATCCATAATTAAACCATATTGTGTATGCTCAACCATGGTTTTTTACCATTTCGTTTTCTCTAGTGTCACCTTGCAGCGAATTTTCAGAGCTTATGAATTTAATAAACAAGTAGGACGAAATTTATTTGCTGTTGTGTGTTGGTGAGATTCTTTTGGTACTATGATAAGACCGATCTTTTTCCGCTCTAGTAGTATTCTTGCTTGTCTCAAATATTATTTGAGGTTTAGTAACATCCATAGATCATTTGTCACTGAGAGATGCTACTCCGGTCGTCAGATCGTGTAGTTTCTCCATTGTTAAGTTTTCTTGGTAGAGCTAATTGCTCTTTAGTAAATTTTCTTGCTTTTCCTTCGTATATGCCATTCCTTCCTTTCAGCCGTTTTTTGCTCATTTGATTGCTTAAGTCGGGTAAAACTTGCTTAGGTCCACCTTCAGTGTTTGTTGGTCTTTTCCTTGTAGGACTAAGAATATATATATTGGTCTTATATGTAGTTCTTCTTTCTATTCCAATTGCTTCATTACAATCAACAAAACGAGCCCTCATGAATCCTCCTCGGCTGATTCAATCACATTTTTCCAGCATTCATTCTTGTGTTTACTAAATTCTAGATGCAGTATTTTTACGCCCTTGGAGCATGTTTTTTGATCTTTAGAATGGCGCTTTTTCTAGTGCCTTCAATATATTTATCTTTTTATGGCATGTAGTTGTTCTTGCCTTGTACGTTGTATTTGTCACGTTCTTCTATTGCTATTGCCAGATTGTACATTTTATGACTTGTCTAGGACTCTTATTGATTATAATATATCAATAGTTTTTTTTTTAATTTTGGTCGTTTATTTTTAATTTTTGCTTTACGTTGTACACTTTTTAAAAATTACGTCACTTTTTCACAATTTTACTTTTCTCAATTACCTTTTTATATTTCAAGGGGGAATCCCCTCTGAATATAAAACTTCGATATAAACCTAAGACGCAAAAATCTTAACGTATTCATTGAATACTTGTTAAAAGTTTTACAAATCCACTCTGTAGAGTCTAATGTAAAACCCTATAATATATGGCATGCATAGTCATAATATTATATACATGGCTTTGACCACATTGATACTCATCACACACAAACACACACACGCACGCGCGCAGTGCACGTTGACAGGCACTTGACAATGAATAATTGATTTCGGTGCGTGAATAATTTACATCCGATATAATCCCCAAAAACAAGGTCTACTTGTATTATTTTGTTTACGCTGAAATTGAAAAGGTTTTTTTTCTATACATGCCTGTATCATTAATACACAAATGAACTTTGCTTTATAATTTAATGAGTGATAGTTTCATCTATTTTTAATAAAAATTTTATTTTAGATAAAAATTTTATTTTATTTTTTTGATTATTTACTGAAATAATAAATTTAATTTTTTATTTATTAAATTATGATAAAATTAGTATATATGTATTTATAAGTAATTATTTTATAAAGATAAGAAAAAGGAATTAGGCAATCTTTTTGTCGCCTGTTGAATAAAAACATGTCTTTTTGAATATAATTTAAAGTCTGCCCATTGGGTTTATTAAAGGCCGCAGTATTTTTTTAAAGGCCGCAGTGATTTTTTTAAAGGCCGCAGTTTTTGAAAAAGTCGTTAAATGAAAATTGTCGGGATAGATTTTTTTAAATATGTGATAAATATTTTATAATTGATTTGGGCAAAATTATTCGATTTTTTACATTTTAAAAAAGTTTTTACAAATTTTTTAATCTGAAATTTCTAAATATTTTGTAATGGTTTTGGACAAAATAGTTAAATTTTGTATATTTAGAAAAAAAAAATTGTAAAAAACTTAAAATTTTAAAAAATTTCGAAATTTAAAATTTTTTTTTAAATTGAAAAAGTAGTTATATGAAAATTGTGGGAAAGATTTTTTTTTTAGATTTTTGATAAATATTTTTTCAAATTTTTTAATATTTTTTAATAAATAAATAAAAGTAAAATAATTGTTAATGTTAAGATAATAATAAAATGTAAAGAGCAACTTAATTTAAAGTGCAATCTTTCTCGCGTTTATATTTGCGAAATCATTAATTAATTCATTAAAATCCTAATTCTACCTGTTGGCCTTTCTATAGCGATTATTGGTAGGTTTGCTAATCAATCTTGATTCATTGCCGATCGGAGATAATTGTTTAGAAGTAACTGGTATAGTTAAGATAATACGGTAGACAATAGACAGGTTTGGAATTCGAGACATTTTGAAAGCATCTGCATTAGATTTAATGGTTTTTTAATAAATTTCGTGCACTGAGTATTTCTTCATACAGTTCGCTTGCGTTAAGATCATTTGGATACTTCAGTGCTAAATCTGCCGATTATTTTCATAATCCATCTGCAATTAGAAGAATCGCTATTAATAGGAAATGAACATCTGCAGCTAAGTTATTTAGAACTTCAATTTCGTTGAGGATTCTGTCTAGTACTTCAATAAATAACATTCTCAATATGTCTTTATCTGGAGTTGCCTTCATCAATGGTTTCATATAAATGAACTTCCTTCATTTGTCATTTTCTTTTTATAGGAAATGTCACAAATTCCCACTGCTTGTTTGTAGATGTCTTCCAAATCCATTGTTCGTGCGATCTTTGCTTTCATTTTTATTGTTTCCAGTAACTCTCTGGCAATCGCTAAGTCCATATTTTTGCTTTGAATTACAACATTTATTCGGTCAATTTTAACAGCACTAATTTGCACGTAACCAATTGACAAATAAACCCATAATTTATTATTGTTGAAAGTGAACTTGCAGTAGATGAGCTTTCAGGAGATGTATGGCACTTTTCTATTTCTCTTAATGCTTTTATAACATTAGGTAGTTCAGAGCACAAAACACTCTTGATTTTCCTGTAAGTAATTACCTTTCAAAATTATTTTTATATGCTTTTTTAATATGTCCCAACGACTTGTAGAGATGACAAAAAACACGAATATATTATGAACTGATCCGAAAAATGTAACCATTTTCGGGGAATCACTTGCAACATGCATTCATATTATATTCAAGGAATGTGGCGAAAAAGGAACAAACAAGGCTAAATTATTTCTTTCCCTGAACATAGCTTGGGCACCTTCATATTTACCGCTTATATTTGCTCCATTGAGTTCTACAGTCCCATCCTTTTCTACCTTGCTCAGTATATCCTGATGGATCAGACTGGATCAACTTGTTTATGCATCAGCAGTGGAGTGTATAATTTGCTGATGGTGGTTGGGATTCGTCAGATATTTCGCGAAATGTATATAGGGCGGTTATTTTACTTCTAAATACTACAATTACTTCATTCAAAAATCAAGCACTGCTGAATATCAATAACGCGAGTTTACTATTAATTTTAGCTAATAATTATTATAAAATAACAAATTTACACTATAAAAATATATGATTTAATTGAATTTGACTGGTTGAAAATAATAAATTGTGAATTTCTTGTCGGCAGAGCCCGGGAGACTAAGTTAGTCTATTGTAGAGCGCAGGTTACAACCGCAAACGAAAATTACCCTTTGGCTTTGGTAATTCAATAAGAGAAAACAAAGAAAAACAGGTGCAATTGTAAACTTCCAATTGACATACGTCCAAACTTCTTTTGGACCGAAAACCAACTTAATACGACGAAGTCTTGAAAAATATCGGATGTTGATTTGAGTTATTGGCTAAATACAAACGGGTGGTTTATGGCCCATTCAAATGTCTTTGCGGATACACTCAATTTTGCTTGCTTTCTCACGCTAGAAAGAAGCTTTTATCACGTTCGAAGGGCATCAATAAACCATTTTGTACGAATGGTTTTATTACTAGCTAAATGTGCATTGGAAAATCGATCACGAAATATATTTCAATTACACGTTATTTATTTGAACCCTAATTGCTTAAAACTTATTCAACTAGCTTAATTATTTTGTCCACTCTGATAAACCTAATCCAGTCTTTTCTTCAGTGTGAAGGAAATCTAAAAATATTTCTTCAGTACTACATTTGCCGACTTCTATTTTCACTTCTGACATTTGATTACTTCTGACATTTGTTCTTTGTGGGATATATGGGTAGTGCAGTTAAATGGTATGGTAAAATATTTAGCTTCCGTAATTTCTAGAATTATAGTTTTCCTAACATCTAAAGCAACTAAATTAATAACTTCGTTTTGCGTATTCCAGTAAAAATAGGAGACAAATCGTTTTTCCGACTTACTTATTGCTTCAATATGAAACTTGATTACTAGATCATAATTAGCTATAAGTTTAATGACAAGTTGCAAATTTTTCTCGGCACAAAAAATGATGACATCAATTATTACTTGTAAGATATGTCCCCATTTTTCCTTCTCTTTGTTTATTTGTTTTTCCATTTCAGTGTTAATTCCAGTGTACGTTTTCAGTAGTAATTCCAATTCCTTCCAGAATGTAAACGATTATCTATGTTCCGATGAATTTTCATGTTCAAATATCCTACCAATAGATTGACAAAAGTCGAAACTCCTTACTTTCGTCGTCCAAAAAGTATACATGGAAAACTGTATCCTCCTTAAGATCAGCTGTATAATTAGTCAATTCCTCTAAATTGTTTCACCGTTGACCAATTGTTTTGTTAAAATATCTTCCATCAGTACTGGCAGCAAATGAATAATTGGCTTTCAAATCTTTTTCATCTTGTTCGATGATATCGATTTCTTCACTTTTTTTTCATTATTCTCTTGAATCTCCAGGGTGTTATTTTTTTTGCTGGAGCAGAAATTTAGTGCTTTGAAGTTGAAGCAAAACTCGCATGCATTGAAAGTAAAGCTCATTTGCTCTGTAGGTGAAGTGCTTTGTAAGCAGTTATTCGACTTTGTAAATTTATAGTTCCTCTTAGTTTTTAGAATGTTTTTGCTAAAGCTCTCCTCTCCACTTCCTTTTTTTTTCCTTCAGTTGACTCCACTGTGCTCCTGATCTTTTGGGCGGCACCTGTAAATAATATTTCAACATAACTGATTTTAATTAAGTACGCAACTTCATATGCCTTTAAATTCTAGAAAATCAAAATCATATTTCACTTGTTCATTTAAAAAAAATCGTTATTTTGTTTAACAATTTTCTTAAAAAATCCCATATTATTTTCTCTACCATTGTTAATATTCTCATGGTAACATGATATCTCACTTTTAGTAAGAAGCCGATAAAACGTATTAAATATGAAAGCTAAGAAAGTCAAAACTATAAGCAATTTGCTAGTTCTAAAATCTAATAGACTAGATGCAAAGCAGTTCTCTTTATTATAGTTTCTTTAAACTTTTCTTAGCTAATAAATCCTCTTTCTTAGCTAATAAATTTTCTTAGCATCTTTCCATTAAAATAGTTTTAATATACCTCGAGTTATAATGTGTAGTTCTGTTAGATTTTCGAAAAAAACGCATTTTTTGCTGGTTGAATTTTATTATCATCTACAGTAGTGGTTCTTAACATTTTTAGAATCACGTAATACTTGCAATTGTGCGAGATTTTTACGGAACATCATCGTAAAATAAAATAGCATGCACATATTTGTATTCCAAAGAAAAAGACTTGTGGATTTCCAATACAAAATTTCCCTAATCGACGCACCAATCCTGGTGTCTGATAAATTTAAGCTTGTACTTTTACAAAAACTTTTACAAGTTTTTGTACCAATTCAAATTCAACTTTGGTTACTCCAAATAAATCTCTCCTTCTGGATGCCAACGCTTCACACTCACATAAAATATTTTGAACTATTTCGCTTTCTTCCAGGCACAACCTACATTCTATTTCAGCAGTGTGTAGGCCCATTTTATTCATATGTACCCTCAGATATGCATGTCCTATTAAGAGATCAGTTATACTTTTGATGTTATTCCTGCCAAGTTTCAGCAAATCTGAGGTTTCTTTCTTATATGCTTTCTATATAAAGCGCTTAATGTGTTGATTTTCTGCTGATTTGGCTCAGCAGTCTTTGTATTTTTGAGATCCAATTTCCTATTGCTTCTTTGATGGAACTAGCAGGCATTCCAAGAGCCGGCTCCAGATCTGTGAACTGTGTGGTAGATGCCTTCTTTGCTAGCGCATTTATTTCGTTGTCTACAATGTCCCTGTGCCGTGGTGTCCATATCAGTGCATCTGAGTCATTCATAGCTAGTCTGCACAATACATTGATGCATTCTTACGTTAGCCCAGATACGTTTTTAGTATTGTTAAGCGTCTGAAGTTTCCCCTGACTGTCGTTTACTATAAAAATCCGTTGTTTGTTATATGTTATAACGACGCCTCCACTGCTTGCTGCTCGGAAGCCAAAACATGTCACGTACTTACTACTATCTATCTCTTATAGATATATGTGCTAAACGGAACTCCAACTCGCGACGCTGCTTATGGGGAGCCTTAGCGTCTGTCACAATAATGGCATAACTAAATAATATACTATCTCGGTCTTCAGGAAGTTGCTTTGAGCGCCAGGTCAGTTTATAGTGAGACCGCACTTCGAACTGATGTTGTTGTTCGTCAATCCTCAGTTACTACTGAGGGCTTAGGTATCTTCGAGTCTTCTGAGTTGTCCAGAGGTTCTCATTCTTACTGTAGGGTATCTGTAACTAAACTTAATACTAATAAGTGAAACAGGATTTAAAATTATAACAGAATCGTGTATTGTTTTTCTACACACAAAATAAACAATTAGCCAAAGAAAAATTTATACTCAAGAAAAATTTATATATAAATCATAAATCGAATAAATGAATCTTAAATAAAATATGCGATATTTTAAGCAACAACATAAACAAACAAAACGGCACATAGCAAACCGATCATGCAATTAAAATAATATTAATAACAAAAAACAGCTCTTAGCGAAATATTAACGGTAATGTGCGGTTAAAGTAAGTACTAAATGCGGTGCTAAAGTAACAATATGGGAAGCGGTGAAAAATGGCGGTAACTTCAATTACTCAATATTATTCGCAAAACGGAAGGTATAATAGGAAAATACTATGACTTCGTAACGTCGCCTTCGGGACTGACGTGGCTATATAACAAACGGGTGCTACCAGTTTCACTAGCAGTATGCACTAAAGCCGGCGTAGCGTCACCTTATTAACTAACGCTACTGTATGTCAGTGGACACTACCAGTTACACCAATAACATGTTCGGACGGTGCAATACGGTAAGTACTACAGCTGCGTAGCGTTGCCTTAGAGAACTAACGCTACTGGCTGCTAAACGAATGTCACCAGCTTCACTAGTAGTATACACTAAAGACGGCATAGCGTTGCCTTAAAGAATTAACGCTACTGTATGTCAGTGAGTACAACCAGTTACACTAACAACATGCGCTCGTAGTTGCAATGGTGAGATAAGGTGAATACTATGGCTGCGTAGCGTTGCCTTAGATAACTAACGCTACTGTACGCCAGGTGCCTACCACTAGTTTACTATATTCGCAACGTCGCCAAATTGAATTGACGTAGCTGTTGTACTAGTGGTATACACTTAAGTACACAGGAAAGCGGTAGTGGAAAGGTTCAAATAAAACTATACTCATGCAGTACATGCACAACGGAATAAGCTAAGCAACACTTGCAGTGTAACTAATACAATGCAAATTATATAATGTTGCTTACCAAAACGCTTACCGGTAACCTCACTGGTCGCTAGTGGCTCGGTGCTAGCTAGGATGGCTGGCTTCTTCTCGACGTGTGACTCGAGAATAACTCACTAACAAAGGCGTAAGCGCGCCTTATTTATAGACCAAGAGCCATGTGTATCTCTAGCTGCTTGCCATAGAACGTATGTAAAGTCATAACACATTACGTTCTGACCCGTTACGAGTACTCATAGAAAAGAGTGTATTCGCGAAAGTTAGAATATAAATTATTTATTAAATTATTAACGGATTCTACTATCCGGCTATCAGAACGCATTAGGATATCTTATAATATAATACATCTATACGCGGTGCTAATGCTAGCTAATCGATTCTCTTATGATGCATCGTTCGTACGTACGTATTCGCAGTACCACCTATGTCATTCTCATATATACGTTGGTATAATGCAACAGAACTCCCACCTAACTCATACATATTATGCGGCAGTTGGAAGGCATGATTATTTTTATTTACATTTCTAAAGCGATACGTTATTAACAACTTCTAATCTAAACACAACGGAAAATATATTTAATAATTCTTTCTTTTTATTCATCGCACACATTAATTTGTGACAACATGTGTTCGTAAATTTCTACTTTTAACATAGAAGAGGAAAATCCCATTTGACATTTATTTATTTTTCTTCACAATAAAACATGTAAATATTATAGGCGTATATAGGCTGTCCCGAATTAATTTTATTTCTCTTTGTTTTAAAAATAACTTTGTTACAATGTATTTCCTTTTTATTTTTTCCTGTACGCGATGGAGAATTGTCGGTCGTTCTCTGTAAGGGCATATCTTATATGGTCCATGTAGATATGAATGAATCGAAATTTTTATTGTGAAGCACGTTTCGGAAGTAAGGAGCAAAAAATGTGGATATTGCGTTTTTATATGCGTCCTATTTTTCTGTTTTTTTTTTACATATGCAACTTTTATATACAATGTTGATTTATCTCTTTATCTTTAATATTTTATTACAAGTCATTGATTTACATTTTTTATTTATTTTAGGTTTCTATCAGCCGGCAGGACCTCTAATTAGTGTTCCACATGGTCATAGCCAACCGTTGCTTACAACAAAGACAATACCGGTATCTGAACCATCTCCAACTCTAACGCCACCTTTACATCAACCGCCACCACCGAGTTCAGCTGGTGATTCCTCAGATAGTGAAGTAAGATTACAATATAAATTAATTTAATATCATTATCAAGGAATGATTTCATATTCACGTGATTTTTGATATTTCACATACATGGAATTTTTTTTTCTATTAGTCCAGTGGTGGAGAACCTTTTTATGTGCGCGTGCCACAAATTTACAAATATTATTTATCGCGTTGCTGCCATGCCATAGAGTTTTTACTGAGGGAAAAAATGTATTACAGAATTTTATTTAAACAATTTCAAAACTTAACATATAATTCTATAACGATATCATGGTTAAAAAAAAACGATATCATTTAATGAGATTTTGCTGCTGTAAATTGGCTAACAAGTACTTTATATCAGGTTCATATTTCGTCACTTTTAATAAAACACACGCCGAACTAAATTCATCTGTCATTCTATTTCCCAAACTATCTTTTATAAAATTCATTTTGGAAAATAATGATTCACAAGCATATGGAGAAGAGAAAATTGATAGAATAGCCATCGCTTTTTTTTAAACAACTAAAGGTTCCGGGAATGACATTCCTGATGCTTAATATTTCCTCTCCTGCATTCTTTTGAAAAATGCTAGTGTTCCTAAATCTAGTTGTTTGAATTGTTTAAATCTTGAAGGCAATTTAACTTGGCCTGGTTTCTCACGAAATTCTAAATTTGCAAAGATTTTTTTTTTTTTTTTGGAAAATATTTGTATATGTTCTAAATAATGTCACGTCAAATACTTGAATTAGATCAAACATGATAACAATTGTGTTGTTGTAACCTTGTGGTTTAACATTCAATTCATTTACAGTCAGTAAACAGCATTAGTTAGGAAAGCCATTCGATGTCCATGCATTGATTATATTTTTCATTAATTTAAAAAAAAAACCTCTAATTTCATCTAAACCTTCAGCAAATCTTTGAAGAACTTTTCCACGACTTAGCCAAGACGTTGTTGTACATAAGAAAACCATTGTACACTGAATTTACGTCAATTAATTATTCTGACAATTTTTGTTTGTTTAAAGCGTGTACAGATATAAAATTGACCATTTTCATCCAGTCACGTAATACTGGCCTTTGCGGATAAAACCTACTGATGTATGATGCATTTGAAACTCAGAATGGAATGTTCAATACGTTGGGTAAACACGTTCACAAACCTATTTTTCCTCTCCAGTTATCGTACGAGCACCATCTGTCGTTACAGAAACAATTTTGGAAAGATCTATTTCCGTTTCAGCGAGTACATTTACAGCTGCGTTGTAAATATCTATTTCTCTTGTTGTTATTACTACTGATGTTAAATTAATGATTTCTTCTTTAATATTATTTCCAACATAGTAACGAACAAACATAGCTAAACGCGCTGCTCCAATTATGTGAGTACTCTCATCAAGACAGAGAGAAAATAAATCAGAAATTTTATATAATTTTTTGGTGGTAATTTATATTGTTAACTATTTCCAAGATTCCAAGATCTTTTACCTTGTTTCTAGCCAAAGGCATATCTTCTGTTCTGTGATAGAATGCATACAGAAGCTCCTACAATTCACCACTATAATTCAAATTTGATAATATATATTTAAGATCATTCATTTGATAATTCTATATTTCAATTAGATAATTTAAATTAGATATAGGGAACCTGCAGCGCGCGTAGTCGACCGATGTGAATCCGGGAATATTTTTAACTTTTTTGTGCCAACGAGTATAGGATAGAATGTATAGGGTATACCTTTTATAATTTTTCAATTTATGCATCTCGTCACTTAAAGTTTTAATGGACTCCGGTTCTCTCTTATATGGTTCTCATTTCTTATGCTTATATTTTCAGGTGATAATAACATCAGTAACAAGTGGCAAAGAATTAGCTTCATCACCATCCAATCAACAACTTCCACAGCATCAGCAACCACCACAGTTGGTCGTCGGACCACCGCCGCCTCCGTTGGCGCCCGCTAACGTTGCTTATCATCATCTGTCACCACATCCAGCACATCGTGGTGTTTCTTTCAGCTCTGGAACACATTACGCTACCGCACAGACTCCAGCATCAGGAGCATACGGCACATATCCATCTGCCTATCCTCCTCCAACGCAGTATTATCCACCACCGAGTTCCGGTGGGCCTCCACCGCCTTACGCTACAGCACAGCATCACGATATGTGCTATACTGTACGTCAGACTTTTATTTATTTTTACCTTTTATAAGATCGAACTAGTTATGTATTTTGTATATTGATATCTTCGAAAAATAGATAATTCTTGTTATTAAGTTACATATTGTCTAAATTTTAGAGCGGATCAGGAAGTCCTTACTTGGCAGCGAGTCAACACCATAAGTACCTGACAGGAACAGTAGGCTATGGCAATAGGAGGTATATAGCTGGACCACATCCACAATATTATCAACCTACTTCACCTGACATTTATGGTACCAATGCTTCACCTAATGTTTCAAATCAACAGGTAATTTATTCTTAGAATATATAGAAGAAACGTAAAATAACGAAGTTTTAACCGAATTAAAAGCTCAGATTTCTAGGAAATCTGTTTCCAGGGAACAACAGAAAATATTACTTTTCTTTTATAGGAAATATTGTTTTTCTTTTATAATGTAAAATAAGTACATAATAATATTCTATTCGATAAGAATTATGCAAGGAAGACATTCATGTCCTAAACATTTGTAAAAATAAATCAGATTTGGAAAAACCAGCCCCAAAAAAAATTGTTGCATTACATAATACATGCGCTGTCCACTAACCGCCATAATTATTTTTTTTAATAATGTTAGTATGTAATACATATTTCTTTTTTAAGATTTTCATAGGAAAATTCATTCTAAAATTTCCGGATGAATTACGTGAATTGTTAAAAAAACGGACTCTAAGATTAGTACATTTTTGTAATCTAAATGAAACTCTGAAAGAAAATGCCGTCAGGTGCTATTTTAACGAACAAGCATCAACACCAAGGAGGTTATAAAGTTTCATTGGATTGTTTTACAATTGTGGTGGACCGTCTTACTTCAAAAAACTTTAGTGGTTTTAATGTATCGTGCTGAAATGCAATAGCTGTAAAAGGTGTTTTACCCGTTTGATATCTGTGCAATGTGGATTAGGTGTTTGTTTGTTCACATTCGAATCAGAGTTGAAAATCTGAAATTATTAAGAATTCTGAAAATTATTAGAGGGAATCCCTTATTAATTGTTGTTGATAATGTATCTTTATTAGCGCAATTCAATTCCATATATATCTTCCAACTAGATTCGAAATATAAGCCTTAGCCCTTGTCATGAGTTATATTCTACTTCTAATTAGAATATAACTCATGCAAAGATCGGCTTAATTCATTTGTCATGTCTTTTTTTTTTGGTACGTGAACGTGAGGAGTGGAGGTGAATTTGTTCAGGTTTTGTACGAACCTAATCTTACCACTAAATTTTGGGATCGAACGAATCATGGCGAGTTACTACAGATGAACGTAACTTATAATTTAACCCAGTGTTCCTATGGATAGATGTAGTTCGTAATTTAACCCAATGTTGACCGGTAGGGGTAGAAGATGGCTTAGAGAACGTGTAGCAACAGTTAATCGTTTTAAGCAGTAGTTTTAACAGGTCAGACGTGAACAAATAAATGCATGATTAAATTTAAAGTCAGTATAATGGAAGTCAACTCAAAGAAAACAAATCAATAAGTCAAAAACAATTTATGAAGTACTCAATAAAAATTGGTTCGTGTTATTTAATTCCAGAAAAATGTAGTTTCTTCATAAAAATGATAAATAAAATCAAGATGTCTTCTTTTACTTAATCCTCACACAAAAAAAAATACTCTTTAGCTCTGAATTAGCTCGATAACAAATCAGTTCACTCCGTCTTCCCGAACAGTTACCTAACGGCCTAATTTAATCTATAATTCTTAGTCCGGATCATTACTTTCAATTTATTTAATCAATCTATTTTACTACAAATATACAACACTTTCAACTAACAATTTTTTATTCCTTGATTACTTTCAATTTCTCTTCAACTAATTTTAATAAATTAATTTTAATACTGATATGTAATTATTTTCTACTTCTATTTAATTATTTTCTACAATGTTTACTTTCAACTAAAAAAATTCTGCTCTCTGCATAAGGTTTTATCAGTTTACCCCTACTAATCTTCCTCATCATTTTTATCTCCAACACTACTTTTTCCTACTTCTAGTGAATTGCTAACTTCTAATGTATTTTCACCTGATAGTCTATTAACCTACTCTAACAATTATTTTTGGCCATAATGGATTCATGTCCAATCCCTTCTGCTTTCTTTACTCACACTTATGCAGTATCGTACGATACGCTGTCACTAACTGTTGTTTTACTACCAATTAGATCTATTCCTGCTGATAACAGCAGCACACAGTACGCTGTGCTATCTATTAATTATAACCAATCAGCTACGACGTCCTCTGCTACCTATAATTGACGTAATCGACTTTGTTTTTTCCGACGGAAGAAATAATGCTACTCTTTTATTCTCATGGAGAATTTCTAAGTCAACCGATATGCGAGTATTATGTTCTGAATGTTTATACATTATATTTTATTTCATGAATAAAAGTTTAAATGAAATAACATTTGCAATTCGTTCGTATAGCAATTCTTGCACCTAGATCTCTTGCACTCCACTCTCAGCTGTAGGCTATTTCCATTAACTTACAGTATTTGAACAATCATTTGGTCAGGTCTTATGACGTAGGTTTTTTTCTGGTTGATTTGAAAGCTTTGGGAAGTAACATTGAGTTCATATATTATACCCTACAGTTCATCTGCACACGAGCACTGCGTCATTGGAAAACTGTATGTTCTTAAAATGTATTTTGGTTTACATATCTATATCTCTTTAATAATAATGCAAAAACAAAGATTGCTCGAAAGGAAATGGATAGAGAAGAATCTGGATCAACAACGCTATAATTCAAGATGGCGAAGAATAAACATCGGCGTCTTGATTGCTCTCAAAATATTACAAAAACACAAACTATAATTCAAGGTAGCGGGAAGTATTGTGTGTGGTATTATCAAAATGCTGCAAAATTCCGAAAAGTTGTTATTTACAAAGGAAAATGGTGAAAAAAGAGTGAATTGGTTTTGTACGGGTTATAAAAAGAAGTGTTTAAAGATGATTTCGTAGATATGACGGGGAAACAGACAGCCCAACGAAAGAAAGATAAAGCGGAAAGATTCAAAAGGTGAGTCAAAATAATGGCTGAAAATTCAAGTAAAACCCAAAAAAAAAACAGCTATTACAAATTACATATTAGATGTAAGTAGGTATTAGATGCCGTCTACCGCGAGAACGATAAGAATAGTAGGAAGTTTCAAGATGACTAAAGACGACTCTACCTAAGATCTAATATTAAAATTAAGAAGTGACATATGTGAATTTAAAACAGATATGGAAGAAATGAAGGACTTTCTGGATTTTATAAAATTATATGAAGAAGAGAAGAAGAAAAATTATGTATTAACAAAAAAAAAAAAAAATATGCGATATACAGCCTTTGAAAGAGAATTTTCTGGCTATTCAATGTGAAAAAACTGAAAAGAATGTTATAATAACAGAAAATCGACGAGGCGGATGGATCAGAACAAACACACGAGAAAATTCGAAAAGTATTAAATCATATGTGACAAGAAATAACGCCTAATGATGTACAAAACGTACAAATTATACAAAGTATCAACCAATAGTGAGAGTGATATTTAAAAGCATGGAGAAGAAAAATGAATTCATAAACACAGCTGAATAGCTACCACAGCTAGAATAGCAAGACTTACAAATAGAAACAATTAACAACAATAATATCTACATAAATGAAGAATTAAGCCCAACTCAACAAAGATTATTCAAACGCCCAATGGAACTAAGGAAACATGGTTTTAAGTATGTATGGCATGGTAAAGGACAATTTTTTGTGAGAGCCGAAAAAAGTGAACAGGCGTTGACAAGAAGGTGACATCGATAATATTGTAATGAGCGAATGGGCCATGGTGTAAAATAGATCACACTGTATGTAGTTTTATAAAATATAGAACACAGAATTATTAAACATAATTGAAAGATGATTACGTCCATAAGAAATGGTTTATTTATTTAGGCAACAATTATGAAATGTAAAATATTAAGCATCAATTAAGCAAGTATTATTGAAACAATGAAATATAAATATTGGTATGAATACTCACATTTAGGTTAGTAGAATGTTATTATAATTAAGCAAATTGCTATCTATGATGATGAAAAAGTGTACAAAATACTGTGACACAATATTCATAAAAATGCAAAGAGTAAATAAGGGTGCTAGGTGACTAAGATTAGAAGTTTCAGCAGAATTAGTCGGTGTAGAAATCAATCAATCAATATTGGTAACCAGTCCACCGTAAGCATGGCAGCGATACGTGAGCGCCAAGTCAGTCGGTACAGATGGTGCAAGCCCACGAGACTACATTATATCTGTACGGCGACTCACACGGGTAGCTAGCGTACCATACGGTATGAACCGTTAGGTTAGTAAAAAGTAGCAAAGCCTCAGTAGAAGCGGAACTGTATAAAAGACTTATACGGGGAACTGTTAGGGACGAATATTCATAGGATAATTTAGCGTGAAAGAGTTAACAAAGTATCATCGCATAGTACCAGTTGAAAGTAGTTAGTAGTAGTTAGTTGAGTAGGGAATGTTTAGTTGATTAGTATTTATTCATTTAACAGTAGTTTATCAGTTAGGAGTATATAAAGGGTTATAAAAGTTAGTATTAGCAATAAGCATACTAGTGTAGATTACAGGTTTAGATAATCGGGAATAAATTCGTAAGGGAGTTAATTAATCGAGGACGATAAAGACTCTGAAAATAGTGCTTTGTGTCAGCCAACTTATTGAAATAAACAACATTATGTGAAATGAACAAGCGTATCTTTCTACGATATATTTTAATTAGAGAATTGCATAACTGCGCTAACTTTACTTTTTATTTGTATGGGTTGAACTATAATTTTATTATGGCAATGTTTTTTATGATTGAGCAATGTTTATTTATTAACTGATTTGCTATTCGTATTTTGTACTAAATATTAGGATCAAATATTTATATCTGATATTAATCGATCTAGAGCGTCGATGTAATTACACAGTGCTTAAGTAGAACTAAATACTATTTATATCATTAAGGTACCTAGCTAAGCCATCAGCTAAGTACGCCCCGTAACAGGTATCTAGTACGATAAATACGACCTATGGCTCCCTTCGTATGTCCAGTAATCGAGGTTTCAAGAAAGCCTAGGTAACTGTAGGGAGAGCCTAGGTAACCAAGAGCACACATGACAATATTAAAACAAATAAATCGTAAATCACAATATAATACAAAAATACAATCATCTTAAGTTAGGAATCGTTTAAATGTAATTTTAGTAAATACAAGAAGTATAAGGAATGAATTCTATGATATTATTAATATTGCAGCACTAAGCTAACCACACATAATTGTGTTAACGGAAACATGGTTAAACGACACAGAAATAAATTACTTTAACATACCGAAGTATAATCTAGAATATAATTAGAGTGGTGGTAAAGGAAGAGGAATATCTTTATACATAACTGAGACAATAAAATACATGCAGAGGGATGAATACAACACGATATCAGTACAAATACAAACAAGAGAAAATTTAAAATAATAACATTAAATAGATCGCCATCGAACAAAATAACAAAAATCGAGAAACATTTAGAAAGATCATTGATGAACAAAAATGCACTGATTTTAAGCCACATGAATATAGATTTATTAAAGATCAATAAAACTGCAATTGACTATATAAACCTATTAGAAATATATAGATTTAAACCTTTAAATAAAATTGATGCTGACAATTTAACGAGAATAGACAATAATGGCACATGCACAATAATAGACCACTGCTACTCTAACATTAATCAACTAGAATATAAAATTGAGACAGAAGATCTTGGATTTTCAGATAATAGATTATTGAATTTAATAGTAAAAAATGCAAAAGATGAACGATTTCAACAAGAATACGAATTTACGCTAATAAATAAAATGAAGTGTTATAATTTAATCATACAAAAACTAGACAAACTTTTAGTATACAATTCAAAGAACTGACACAAATTATACAAGAAGCTGAAAGGAAAAGTGACCTCAAGATCTAATCGGTAACAAAAAAGTTAACCAAGCAAGTCTTTGAATTTTGTACTATTCTCGGTACGATAAGGTACAGATCTCATCTTGCAATTACCTTTTTGGTTTCTCAACATGAATATATAAAATAATTTTTGTAAAAACAGAGCATTAGTAAAATTCAACCTTCTGAACACTTCGCAAGTAGATTTCCTTAATAAAAGACTTAATTTTGAAATTGAATATTTTAGCTGGTGCAAGCCTCGCCTAGTGTAACATCTGCTGGAGTTACCGCACCGCCTGTCGGCCATTATCCATCTCCGACAGGACCTGGCCCAACACTTATTGATCCATATCAGCCAACGGGGCCAGGCGGGCCACCAGGACCAGCATCAGCTCCTAGCGATGCGTATGCTCCGCCAACTCATTACTATCCGCCGCCGGCGATGGGTTACGCGGGTGGGACACCAGGCGCAAGCGCTGGTGGCGGACCACCATTGTGTTATACGCATGCCGCAGCGCAACCCAGGAGTATACCACCCGCGCCACCGTACGTTAGTGAATATTGTAAGTAATCATAATTGTTTTAAAAGTATCTTTCGTTTCTTTTGGTAGTTGCTACACTACAAACGTAAACTTGACGCGTCTAAAGACGTCTATATACGCGTCTATAGAGTATACAGGATCTTATATAAACGTATAAGACTTTGAAACATAGTATAAGATTGAAATTCATAAAATGTAAACAGTTTATGAGTAGATTAAAATCTAAAAAATGTTGACACCCAATGTAGGCAGACAACGCAACATTCTGTGGAGTAGAATGTTTAAAGTTCTTTTTTATCATTTATTTTTCACTTAAACAAGATGTTTAAATTCAGATGGCGCTTATCAAGCTTGCCCATGTCCAATGCAATCGTGTCCAAAAAACGTCCATACTGGGCCTCTTGCTGGCGATACTAATGCCGCGATTACAGCTGGCAATAGTGCTAATAGCGGCAAGAGGTCTATCACCACGACAAGTGGTGATGCTGCATCGGAAACAAATGCTCTAATACGTCGTCCACTCCTACCACCCGTTGCATTGGCTCTGCCATTAGAACCAGCAAGTGCAACAGGACCACCTAGTCCAGCGCGTGGCAGTGCTGGTATGCCACCGCCGCCATCGCCGGCTGGAGCTACCTATCAGCCGCCTATAACACCAACAACCACACCTATTTCGATTAGTGCTACATTGGGTGATATTACGGAGACGATTGATAGTAAAACATCGATGGCTGTAACATGCGATCAACGACTGATGGATGTCCCTCTAATTAACGAACAAAAACAGGTAAACAGAAATTTCTATTATTTTTTCTTTTTATGTGTCGTCTTCTTACGTGACATCTCTGATGTATAAATTTTCTTTTCCGTAACGATTTTTATTAGCTTTCTAGCACATTTTAAGTATGTGGATTTGAATTAAAACCAATACAGAAAATTAATTGTAGACTACGCAAATTTTTAATGTCATTCCCTTTCAGACAGCGTCATTCCTCAGCGTATTCAGACAGGGTCATTCCCTTTTATACCTACTTTAATTTCTCTACCTACGAAATGAAGTTGTAATGCTCTGAAGCTATAATTTATCGAAGTTATCGATATCCCATTATATTTTAAAATAAACCAATAGACTTTGCTATTGATAGAGTTACGAGTACCTGTCTTATTCAATTCTACAAGATAGACATTAATTTATCTAATTCTGCGCACCCCTAACCACCCAAATTGTCTTTCTTAGTTCGGGCTGGTTAAATAAAAGAAATATAAACAAAGAAGTATAAACTTAACTAAATGAAGTGGTAACGATTTAGGAAATGCATAGTTGCAAATACAATAATAATTTGTTCATTCAAAATAAATAACGCCAAACAAAAATAATAAGAAATAAAATGTTACTTATATTCGATTAATACGTGCAAATAAAATATTAAAAATGGCGTTATCTGTCATCAAACTGGTTCCTAAATTAATTGTATATTATTCTACTACAATTTCTGAAAATTTAACACATGTTACTCACGCCTCGCGAGTGTAGTGGACTAAACACCCGACCCGGGTTCGATTCCCGGGTAAGATCAATTTTTTCAAAGACACAAATGGTTATATTAATTTCTAATTATTTATATCAATATCTATATTGTTTATTATAGATGATCTTAATTATTAATTTTTGGGCTACTTCTACTCTTTTGATATGCCTTCGTGCACAATCTCCTCATACTGTGCACATCATATTGGCAAATCATATTGGTAAGAATTAATTGGAGTAATGCTAATTCCAAATATTTATCAGACCTACGAATTCTAAATATTTATCTGACCTAGGAACAATTTTTATAAAATTCTTGATGTTCTATTTGTGTTATACACTGACATTTGTTTGTAATACAAACAGAGTTGTATATTTTTAACAGATTAATATTAGGTAATCCAGTTTTTTTGTGATGAAAACATGAAATTTACATTTGTGACGAAATTTACTTTTGACGATGTTCAATTATAGAAAATTTTTATCTAACCAAGACTTTGAAGAGATGCAATTTTGAGAAAACATTTTGCCTGTCTCTGCTCTACAAATTAAACTGTGTCATCAGCATAACTCATCATATCTGCTTCCATTTTAACAACAAATATAGTGTTAATATAAATAAGCAACAAGATAGGGCCTTGTTCTGTACCTTGAGAAACACCATAAATAACTTTTAGGGGTACACTCTTAACTCCTTCGCTTTTACAAACTTATTTATTTATTTATTTATATATTGCAATCCAACAGTAATATAATAATTACTGTTGGATTGCCGGTCTTATTAAGTAACTTTTTACTTAATAAGACAAGTATTGCCTATTGTCTATTGCCGGTCTTATTAAGTAACTTTGTATCAATTGGTGGGCTAAGCCTCTGATTCCCATATTATATAATTTTTCTAAACTCTTTTTGTGGTCTACTGTATCAAAGGCCTTGCCAGGTTTCAAAATATGGCTAACGATAGTTTTGATTTATCCAAACATTGATATATTTTACCAATTAAGTATGCCATTGTGTCTTTTCTACTTTTTGATGCCCTAAATCTGAATTGATTTTCATTTATTTATTGAAAATCCAACAGTATAAAGAATTAATTCTAATTTTTATACTTCTTACAAGATTAAGGTTATTGAAATATTATAACATATGATATGGTAATATTACAGATATACGATACTAGAACTACGATCATGAAACAATAATGATAATGAAAAATAACATGTGAACATTGTTCAAGCATAGCTTTTCGGAATAACGATTGGTTAATGCTATTTGAAGTTGATAGATTTGCAGAGTTCGCCAATAGACTATTATTTGTTTTAATGACATCACCTAACAGTTTAGGCATAGAAAGAAGGAAAGAATAAAAGAAAGAAATTTATTGTGTTCATTCAGTAAATTTTGATTACACTCGTCGTAGTTAATATAAGTACAGCCAAAAACTGACACAATACACAATCCATGTAGGCTCAATACATACATAAATATTAAGTCACATATGTGCTTATAAATCTCCGCTCAGACCTACGAACAATTTACGTGTAGCACGTGATTCTATGGAATATTATTATTACAATGTGCTACAATTGATGAATTTAAAGGTCACAGCCTCATTTTGAGAAGCTCATTATATTTGAGTTTAAAAATTCCTCCCCTATATAAGATTTGCCCTCCATCAGAATTTTATAAACTCCCTTTTTGAAATCTTTCGTTTGTAGTTCTGTGATTTGCATCTTTAATTTATTAAAAAATCTAATGTCCATGAACAGGAAACTTTTTTCTGACTTTGTAAGTCGTATCACAGGAGGTTTAATATTAGTTTTATAGAGACTAGAGTATTCATGGTTTACGGTTGTAGTTAATAAATCTTTCTGGCTATGAATGTAGTTAATAAATCTTTCTGGCAAGAGTTGCATATATCATTAAAGATGTGAAAATTATCAACTGACGTCCAAAATTTTATATAACCTAGTGTTTTTTTCTTGTTAAATAATTTTTGAAATACTTTTTCCATTTGATTAATAAAAAGATTGCACTCCCGTAAAGGCGACCTGTAAATACACACAATTATTATGTTATAATAAATAAGCTCAACGGCTGTGAATTCACCATGCACTTCAATAGAAGAGTTGTTTATATTATTTAGATGTGTTTGTTATTTAAAGTTATGGGTTCTTTTGTTAAAATCATAACCCCTCATGAAGTGCATCCACCTCATCAACTTTTAGCCATGTCTCTGTAAGAACAGCCACGTCAAATTCATGATCAAACAAATATGACTCAAGTATGTCAATGTTATTTTTACACACTGTATTTTTATATAAAATAACGCTAGGGCATTATCCCGTGTATCATCACTATTCTTTGATTTCTTATAGTTATGAGTAAAGATATTATCACTACTATCACTGAATTTTTTGTTAGGTGGTATCTTTTTGCTATAGGTATTATTTGGACTTATTGCACTGTATTTTATTCACTTGTTTTCGATGAAAAAATTGAGAGATTGTGATAACTTCCTCCCAATTTCGTGGGTTTTGAAGGTTATCAATTTCTGACATTGATGGACCGATGTTGAACGAAGCAAAACTCGGTTTTGCGTATCTTGTGTCTATTTGCTCACATATCAGTCTTGTCTTGCGTATCGTTTTAATAGTGTACCACTATCATTTTATTTTCCTCTGTCGTTTTGGCCATGCCTATTATATATAGGTTCTGTTTCGATTTTTTGATTTCCTTCTAACAACTGTGTATCCATCTTGATCAGCGATTTCTTCATCCAGATTAGTTTTTAGATTAAATTCCTGACCACCTCATAATTTGAAATCCACCTCATAATTTGAAAGTTTTGCGTGTTGTCTATGTTATTATTTATATTACTGTTAGATTGGTTGCTTGCATATATTTGTTTATTTTGTTGTGATGATCCCCTTTCTGATATTTCTTTATACGTTCGTGATCTTGGTATATTTAATAATTCTACGTTACTATTTATTCTAGGGCTCTTAGAGGTTACGTCACGTGTTTGGATGGCACCATAATTTATAGTTTCCTGTATTCTAAGTGCATTTATATTGCTCTTGTTTATCTCTGTATTTTGTGTTTTATTTTATATTGCATACGTGCTAGGATTGCAATTATGTTGGTTATGCCTTTTGGAAACATGCTTGTTAATGAAATATTTTGGTTCATTAGTATTTGTATCTCCAACTCTTGCAATATCAGTAGTACTCTTACTATCGTCAAGTGTGTTTGAATCCTTGTTGTTGATGGCAATCATAATGTTTACTTCTTGCGAATGTATGGCTCTGTTGATATTTTGAATGGTTTCTGAGCTTCTTCTTGTAATTGTCTGACCAGGTTCATAAGAATGTCAATTTTCTTATCTTGTTCCTGTGTTATATAAGTAAGACATTTCATCATTTCTCCTGGACATATTTCCATGATGTTTTCATAGTTAACTTACAATTGAGTCTCTCGCAAAACCTGCCAAAGCGTCTGAATTATCCATGCATTTGTCATGAATAAGTAACACTTTCTTCAGGCCTGGATGTTCTAACCTCACTTTTATTACAACGCTTGTTGCAAATTCACACATTACTTTTGTTATATATTTGCGAGTCTACATATAGTTCCACATTCATATTCAATTCACACATTTTATGTGCGATTTGTATTTACATTTAACACAAACAACACTCGTTTGTGATGCGATTTGGCAAACTTACAAACACTTGACGCCATGTTGAATTACCTGCGTAGTGTTGATTAAATACGTTAATAATCAATAGGGATTAATAGTCATGGTTAATCAAGATGTAGTGTTGATTAATAACGTAGTGTTGAATTACCTATGCAGTGTCGATTATACGCTGATTTGCTAGATTAGTTGACGTATGGATATTAACGAAATTATTAGCGCATTGCCATAATGTCTTAGGATTGTTTACGTTTTCTTTTATTATCTTTTGATAATAACTAGATTTAATGATTTTTATTAGTTTTGACAATTTAGCATTATATTCTTTGTATTGTCTGTTTAGAAATAAAGATTTCCCTTTGTTTGATTGAGTTTATGATACCATTTATTATCCACGGTTTACGTTTTTTATGTATTTGTTAATAATGTAGTTGATTTAAGCTATCTATTTGTGCGTTAATTCCAATACAGATATTTATGTTACCTCCAAATATCTCTACATGTTCACAATACGATTTTAAGTAAAGTTCTAGTGTTGAGATAAAGC
>WYDF02009222.1:0-13731 GCA_009867245.2 Adranes taylori
ACTACTGAAATGAAAGCAGTCAAAAAAAATTTTGAAAATGCTGAAAACGAATTGAATAAGAATGAAGACGATTTTAGTAAAATGATAGTATCGGTTGAATCAGAGCAACAAGCCAACGATTCTCTTCGGACAATTATTTCCAGATTGGAAAAAGAAATCAACGAGGAGAAAGAAAATTGTTTTAATGTGCAAAAAACGCTGAACAGGTAATGTGGTTGCGTCTCGGTGACTGTACTTTCTTTCTTTTTTGTTTATGCAATAGTAGAACAAATTTTGCAAGATGAGTTTAACCACCAGAATTTGCCATATTCCATCATTCCTTTATGGAATATATTATAGTTTAACTTACTTCGATCGTCTACCGGATTATCAATTAGTCGAGGTTTATAAAATCTTTTAGCCTTCTTGATTTTTAAATCGACTTAAACAATATGTATCTTAAGTACATATGGGCCTTCTATTTCTTAGTTCTCTCATAATGTCAGTATGTGAACAAGTGTGAGCGTTATAAATGCTTTATTCACTTTGTTGGTTCGTTATAGCAGTTAAAGTTTGTTTTACCGTGTTTAGCTATCCTAAATACTGATAATGGTGGAGTAACTATTTTTAGGACAGCGGGTGTTATTTAATAGAAAACACACTGCTTGACATCTAAATAAGAAATATCGTTTTTATTAACATTTAATCAGTCTTATATATGAAATTCTATAATACAGGTTTGTAATACAACTAAACAATTAAAAGATGACTTGACGAAACAATTTAGACATGCATACTTTTAGTTACTTAATTGGTAATACATTTGTCGCGTGGCATATGACATAGTTCTATAAAAAAGGACCCTAATATGTTATGTACATATCTTATGTTGATTATTACATATATGGAATTTGAATAACTTTTGAACATGCTATCTACAAGTGTGTCATTTTACGTTATGAAATATTAGTTACTACGATTTATGCAAGATGTTTCTTTTTAAACTTACGCAATTTTTCAATTATATGTTCCTAGAGGATTTCTTTATTAATTGGTAAAGAAGGTTCCTTTATTAATGGGATATGTAATGCGCTCAATGTAATAAGTTATACAATATATAAAATCATGTAATAATATAAATATGAAATTTTAAAATATATCAAATGTTGCTTTAAACGTACATACATTTACTACGAAATATAGTCAGATACATTTTTCCCATTATCACGGAGTATAAGCACCGTGGTATCTAAAAGCAAATTATAAATTAGTTTTATTGAATACATTTTAGAGATATCTGGGAGTATACGACTAGTGGTTCGCATATTCCAGATTCTTTTGTTAAAAGACTAAAATTTGCTAATCTTACTAACATTGCTCAAAGATTTAAGGGTTTGCCGTTTTTTTAGACTAAAATAGGCTAAACTTACTAACATTAGTAAAAGATTTCGGGGGCGGAGGGTTCTAACCCCAACCCCTCCCCCTTAGATGCGCCAGTGGTTCTCGGAACCAGTATCTAGACAATCCGAATAAACATCCACCTATTTAAATAAATTTTGATCAAAATGAAAAATATATGAACAGCATATGAACATGGCTTGGAGATTTGATAAATCTGCATTCTTAAGACATTACCTTATTTAAACAGTGTGAGTGTAACGATCTGTTTGATTTTCATTTTTCCTCCATTAGCATTAGAATATGGTCACTCATTTAGGTTTCTTATGTCCGATAGCAAAATTTATCGTCATTTAGTAAGACAGATAATATTAAGTAGTACTGTTGATATTTTAGAGTCACTTCGGAAAAAAATGCTGCGCTATTGAGAAACGCTGAAATTTCCCAACAAATGGAAATGGCGAAACAACAAAGTAGACATTTAGAAAACGATATAAGCGATTTATATAGTAGCATTAATAAACTCGAAGATGAGAACAAAAAATACAAAGAGAAAGAGTCGAAGGGTATTGAACGTGAATTACGGAATACGATCGCCGTTCTCGAAGAACAACTAACTGATAAAAATAAGGTAAATACATTTTTTTACTAATGGAAGTTGACCTATTTTTGTTTTTTAAAATTAATACTCTAACAAATAACTTTTAGTTCTTATGGTTTTCCTGTTTCGCAAATCCCTGTATCAAAATTCGTAATATATCGTGCGGGGCTAAAAAAATTCTTATTCAAAATATTTTTGTTTTGTTAAAACGAAACCGCCGCTCCGCGAGATATATTGTGACAACTTTTTCGGTCCGCTGACCAAAAAAGGTTGACATTTAGAAATTTTGAGAAATTTTGTTAATGTTATTTTGTTATAAATATTCGACTGTACTTATCTCTTATAAGTAAACTCTGTTTATTAACCAAAGATAAATTTGTTTTAGACTAAATTAGATTATTTAGAAAATCTAAATAATCTCATTCTGAACAATCAGCAAACAAGAAAAACATAATCTACAAACAACTAAAATGACCTTCCCACGTACCACTAAAATACTTCTGATTGTATATAGTACTGAAATTAAAATTTACGTCTATTTAACCATGAAACTATGACTTTTCTCATCAATGTTTTGACGCAAGCAAAAAACTCTTGCTGCAATCGCAATCTGAACATTTATGTAAGATATGTAGTATAGAAATAACAATGCAGAAGATACCGAAATTTTATAAACTATTTAAATTTCCGTAAATTATATCCTTAGCTGGATGAAATCATCTATCAAAATGGGGTACTTGAGAATAAATATCAAGATGATCTTAGAAAATAGTTTACGAAATTCGCTAAAAATTGTTACATTTTTCAAAATGAGGAGAGAGGTTGATTGAAGGTTGAAGACATTTGTTTCTGCTATCGTCTAAGGCAGCTATTCTCAATCGCCGGTCCAGCGGAGAAACCTGTTCACGTTAAAATAAATTCTAATTTATAATATAACCATTTTTTGTTAAAAAGAAAGCGCCGGTCCCGAGATTTTTTGACACTTTTAGGTTGAGAAACGCTGATCTAAATCGTTCAAATCACTAAATTTTATGTAAAATTGTAATTCTTTAGCATTGTCATTAACAATTTAATTAATTGTGGAAGTAAAATATTTTAAGTGAGTTAATTACTTCGAAAACTTCATATTGACGTTTTGGAAGTTCAAATTGGCTTAAAAGGGAAGGTAAGGGTAGATGCGCATTTCTGACATAGGTGATAGTCTTCATCAGTGCTCTTTGCTTTCACATTGGATTCGTTAATGAAAACCAACGCTCCGCTCAGTGCACACCTTCGGCTAGCAAAGCAATTTGAAAATCATTGATATGAATTTTACGTACGTATAATTGTATGCCTATATTATTACAAAGAGATCTTATGAAATTTAATGCAGTTATACGAAGTAATCAACGATATGGCAATCTCATCCTAAATATTAGGAATTATAGCCTTTAGGGACTTCGACAATTAAAGTTCGCCTATTTTTGCAATTATCATCCCTAAATCATCTCTAGTGCAAGCTTACACGCTAAACACACAGATTTTAATTAAAATGGTATCATCATTGATTACTTCGTATAATGATGCGATGTGAAAGCAGAATGTACTGATGAAGGCTATCACATATGCCAGAAATGCGCATCTGCTTTTACCTTTGCTTTTTTAAGCCAATTTGAACTTCCTAAACGTCAATATCTAGTTTTCGAAATAATTAACTCACTTAACAAATAGTTATACTTCTTAAAAGTAATACAACCTTTATATTCTTAATTAAAATATTTAACATTAATTAATAGGTGTCATATTAAAGAACTTCATCATTAGTTTGTAAATTAAACGTTTCAAAGGGAAACATATATGTTGTAGTTAACTAGCGAAATATAAAATATTCTTGTATTGATTAGTGTCGCTAATTCCTATATCGAGACTCATCTATATCTTTCCGCGACAGATTTGCGGAGGGAATGAGCTTCGTAGAAGGCAATTGCATTCATAGAAAATCGTTCGTATTCGTATCGTTTCGTAGAAATCATAGAAGGCGATTATCGCGGCCACTATAGAGCGTGTCTAAGCCGACCCGAGCCTAATCCGGCTACCTCTAGGCGCTAGAAGCTTTGCGATGCTAGTACTCAAAGTGGGAAATTGTGTATAGGCTCCAATACTTTATTTGGTAATGACTTAGGGGATGTTTAAGGGGAAGAATTAGAGAGATATAGCGATAGGTCGAGCAGCTGTTGCCAACTAGTTAGTGGTCAACAGCTAATATATAACAGTTTTTTAGAGCACCGCGGCAGTTGTGGGTGAATGTACTTGGGTGAATGTCATAGGAGAATGAAGATTAAAATATATTCTAAAGAATATAGTGTACGGGATGCCTGCAAGTGAAATGTAAGTTTAAATTATATTAATATTTATTGGCTGGTTTGAAAATCTCTAAACAAATTAATTTCCTATTTTATTCTTCTCACTAATTTTTATTTTAAGTTAAAACGTTTAAAGTAATAAACGGCTTATGTTTCTTTGCAATTATTTTATTTACTTGAGAAATGGTGTTATAATTTATCCTATGATAATTATTTTTTTCATGAATATATTGAATAAAAGAAATATTCAGTTGTATTATTTTATGTGTTATGCTGACCCAATTTAACTCTGAACTATAAATTAATTTATATTAAAGAAATAAATTAGTAAATTATATTTTCGACCGCTCTTTGATAGTTGAGTGAATTTAATGAGTGAAGTGAAATTTATTTATCTAGTAAAAACCCACCCCACTATATATATTATCATTATTATAAATGTGTTTCGTGTTTCTCTTGAAAAGATGCTTCAGGTTGCAACTATTGTAACCATTTAGTAGTTTATATATTTTCTATTAAGTCGCCCCTGGTTCTACGTTTCAACAGGGATGGAAGTTTGAGTGAAGCTAGCCTGTCATCGTACGACAGCTCTCGAATTGACACAGGTAACTTGGTTGCTCTTCTTTGCACTCGTTCAAGTGCCTCAATATCCTTGATTAAATATGGGCTCCATATCAGGTAGCCGTATTCAAGTATTGGACGGATATATGCTTTGTAGAGAACCAGAAAAGCATGGCATGTTATATTTGGAAACGCCTTTCGAACCATGTACAAGACTGAATGTGCCTTCTGATTATCCCGTTAATGTGGTTTTCCCATTTTAGATTGTGCGTTATTATGATCCTCCTGTTCGGTAACTTTTCTCAATTTGTCACCAGCTTGTACAGAGTCTTTGGACGCACTTATGTATAGGACGGTACACTTGGAAATATTCAGTCAAAGCTGAGACCAAGCGCATATTTCGTGGACCATCTCCACGAAATATGCGGAAATGGACCATCTGGCTCACATGAGTACACGCTGTGAAATTGTTTCCAAAAGTTTCTGATATTAACTGGCTGTTTGTGGTTGGTTCCGATGCGTTGTGAACGCGTATGGACAGCGCTATCACTTTAGAACTCAGTGTGCTTGAAACATAATGGAAGAACTTTCTTCATATTTGCATTTCTCTATTTTGATTTGAGTCGTTACTGCGTTGCTTATTTTTCTATATGTGGCATATGCCTCAGTTTCCTGACTGAATTGTACCAACCCCAGATATATCGTTTCCTTTGTGTAAGTTTCAGAATCCTTGAATTTAGCCATGGTTTTTTTTTGGGTTTGATTACAGTCCGCTTGGGTACAAATTTCTCTATTGCATTGGTCAAGGCGCTTGACAAATTTGTCTAGGTGTTAAGTTCTAGTTTGATAGATAGTTGTTGATGTCGCTGTAATTGGCTTTATTGAAGTTTGTGGACGCGTTTGATTCTAGAGATGTTGTTTTCGATGGAGAACTGGATATTGGCTTCGATGGTAGCGTGGTCGCTTTTGTCTACGGGTGTTATTATATCAATTGTGGTTCTTGTCGGTTCAAATTATTTGGTTCAAATTATTTCTTGTCGTTGGTAGAGAGTAAATCGGGAATTGATGGGTTGTTTAGAATCCGGTATCTTGTTGGTTCCAGCACTAGTTGATGTAAATGGTTATTGGTATACTTTTCGAAGAAATATTCGGCAGACTCGTTGTTTTGGGAGAGTTTGGTTTGAAGCCAGTTTATCTGGGGTAAATTAAAGTCGCCAAAAATTACAAGGTTTTTTCTTTCCTAACTGGAAAGAAAGTATCATCTTATTTGAGATGTCATTTCGTCTAACTACCATCTACGTTCAGAGAACTGTAATTGCTACATATGTATATTATATATAGGATTTTCAAGTTAGCTTAAACAAGGTGCAGTAAGCAAAGTCATTAGACAATGATTCTACTGAAAGCAGAATGATACTGATGGCGGCTACCACGTATGCCAGAAATGGTCCATCTACCCTTCCTGGTTTAATTAATAGTTATTTACGATTGAAAGTAATATTATCATACGTAACGTTTAGCGTGTATAAGCTAATACTGGAGATGATTTAGGGGGTTAATAAAATAGTAAGTTTGATTGTTAAAGTTCTTTACATCTCGATTGTGGAGATCGGTAACATCTTGTAATGCCTCATCTCACTTAAGATGTCATTTCGTCTAACTACCATCTATTTTCATAGAACTATGTAATTGGTACATATGTGCATTGTATAGTGGATTTTAAAATTAATCAAGTCAGCGTCAGAGTCGTTAGACAATGATGCTACTGAAAGCAGAAGGTTACTGATGACGGCTACCAGCTATGCCAGACATTTTTCATCAACCTTGCTTGGCTTTTTTAAGGTAATTGAGTATGTCATGCAGCTAATATACAGTTTTGAAATGATTAACTTATCTAATTAATGAAAAAATAATCTTAGTACTGTCATCTACTTAGTGGTTGTCTATTAAATATAACTCAAAGTAGTTATCTAATTTTGTATTCGCTCATTCAATAGTATCTCTGTTAGAACAGGTTAGTATATTTATATGGCTACTAGTCATACCAGAATCAATTACTATTGTAAATGACCGCAGAGGATTAATACAATTCATAATTTTAGAATCTTGTCTATTAGATTCCTCATTTTAAAATAAATAATTTGAATTTAAAAATGAATTGATCTAAGTTAATTTTACTATTTTCTACTAATTTTACATATTGTCATAAGCAAAATCATTTAAATGTTTCTTAGTCTTTATTTAATTTTTAGAACATAAAAACTTTGCAATTACGTTTGGCTGATATGAAGAAAACGCTCCAACACGAACTTAGAACATCATCATCATCAACAACAAATTCGCATTCGCAATCAAACTCCTCAAATTTCGTGGACAGTTCAAATTCCGCAGCAATTTTAACGCCAAGTCAGAACTCAACGCAGAATAGTTTCCTTCATCCTGCGACGAGTTATAGTAGTAATACACATCGACGATTTCAACAACTCAATGAAGATGTGAACTTTACATATTTGAAACATGTAATTATTAAATTCTTGACGAGCAGAGAATATGAAGCGCAACATTTAACGCGTGCGGTTGCAACACTATTGAAATTTTCACCCGACGAGGAGAAATTATTAAATGATACATTGGAATGGAAAATGTCCTGGTTTGGGAGCAAACCAAAATCAACTCATATTCCATTGAAAGGATTAGGAGGAACAGGTGGCGCTACATCATGACGATTATTTTAAATTGTATGTATGCAAATATTAAGTAGAAACCATTGAATATTTAAAATTTGTTGCTTAATATTTCTAACGCGTGTACGCTTTCTGTTATTAAAAAAATGTAAATTTTGTAAATATCATATTTAATACATATTAGATAAATATTTTTATTTATTTCAGCGTAATCTATCACTAAGTACGAAAACCAAAACCAGTCAGCACTGTTCACAAATCTTCCAAGGTCCGTCACTCTTATATACCATATACTAAAAGTCAGAAGTATCTTGAAAGTTCATCCCAGGGTTTCTTGGAAATTTATTCGAAAAACATGTATAACTCATTACGTCTACTCAGCGAAATCACATATTGTTGCCACGAGTAAACCATTTAATATTGTGTATATTTATATTATTGCGCTTTGGTTATACACATTAAAGTAATAGGGACGTAAAAATTGGAATAGATGCTAAACAATCTCCTAAGACGAGTCAAGAATATATAAGCAAAGAAATGGCCATGAAAATCAGCGAAAAGAAGACAGATTATGGTAGTGAATAAACTGCATAAAATATAAAAAAGAATATGCAATGTACCCAATAAAATAGAATATAAAAACAGTCTACAATTTTCTATACCCGACTTCTTTATCTCCAAGAAACGTGATGTGACACTGAAAAAAGTGCATACGCAAAAGATGCATTAACGACTTTATGATTCATTAAATGAGTAAATGAGAAAGTCATTAAATGAGTAGATGATAACATGAAACTAAGACTGGTGAAAAGTTTTGTCCCTTCGATATTCTTATATTAGCCGGAATCTTAGATGCGAAGAAAACAGAAATAAATATAAAAGAATAAACCTTTCCTTAAGTTCATTAAAGTTCTAGTGCGTTCTTATTTAGTTATGTAAAAATGTTGGACTAAACTGGAATAAGAATAAATTACGAGGATGGTTTGACGGAAATCTAACCTAAGTAAGAAAAACGATTTCTGTTTTTTTTATCATTTATTTGTTAACATGGTCCCCTTTTAAGGGAATACACTTTCAAGACGACTTCTTCATCCCTTCCGAAAAGTAATTTTGCTCGAGATCTTCAAAATAGTGGAAAGTTTCGATCATCTCTTCATCACTTGTTACAAAACGGCATCCTTCGAGTCATTTTCGTAGGTTTGGACACAGGAAGAAGTCGCAAGGGGTTAGATCTGGTGAATACTGTGGGTGGTCGATCAATTCGTGGCCTAATTGGTTCAATTGTGCCTGCACGACGACCGCTTTGTAATCGGGTGCATTGCTCTAATGGAAAAGAACTTTTGTGCCTGCCATAATGCCTTTAGTATCCCAAAAAAACAGTCGGCATCACCTTGCCGGCCAATCGAGTTGTCTTTGCCTTCTACGGTGGGCCTTCGCCACTGATTTGAAAGTTCCTTCGTCTCTGGCATGTTGTCATAGACCCACGTTTCATCAACAGTGACGTATCGATGAAAAAAATCCTTCGGATCACGTTTTATCTTCGCCAAAAGCTTCTCCGAATCCGTCACACGTTTGCGTTTTTGGTCCATAGTGAGTAAACGGGGCACTCATCGCGCGGATAGTTTTTTTCATATCCAAATGTTTGTTATGCTCAGTTGATATGTTTGCAGCCACTGCTAGCTCACAGATTGTGATTCGACGGTTTGCCATAATCATATCATGGCATTTGTTGACGATTTATGGTGTAGTGACGATATTTGAGGGACCTGGATGGTCATCAGAAACGCTCGTACGACCCCAAACAAATTCAGCTTTTGAAATTTTACTGGCAGACTCACTATAAACAGCATCCAGTTAGGGTTTGATTTTTGTATTGTTTTTCTCTTTCTTACGAAGGAACTTAATCACTGAACGAATTCGACTTTTCTATTTCTCACAAAACACATAAGTTGCTTGCTTGCGACGATTGTAAAAACCAAACTTACTATTCTTTTTGCTTCAAATTTTGACAGACGTCATGTGTTGGATGGCAGATGTCAGAACCAATATGGCGTTCGTTGTCACGTAACGTAATCTATCGAAAGCTAGATTTGTATCAAACCACCCTCGTAGATTTGTCAACAGGAGCGATGACTGTTAAAGATAAGCAGACAAGGTTATTATCTCTATGAAGCCTTTTGAGAAAATACGAAACGTAGGCCTCACTTTTAGATTACCTTCAGTGGATACTTATTTTATTATTGAGTACTATGTATTACGCGTGGACTAAATATTATTAGAATTGAATACATCCTAAGAACTGTATATAAGATTTTTACAGAATTTTCGGACAATTAGACCACCAACGTAATACGGCAGACGAACCAACCTTTAGTCAAACTTAGAAAGCACTATTTGGCGAGATAAATCCAGAGGAAGAAAAAAGCTTTTAAATACCAATTTTAGATTACTAATGTTTACTATCATTGTAAAGAGAATTTAAGGATGTGCAGAATGTAAAAACTATATTCAACAAAAAAATTCATTTTCATATATCAATGTATGACCGTAGACCATAAGGTGTATGAAATTTATGGGATTCATGAAAATTTTCATTTTAAGATTATTTATTCTGCCTTGAATCTTTTATCCCAATTTTATCACCCACTCCTTGTAAATATCGTTTTTGCAGCAACTAGTTTCGTTCGTTTTTAACTATGGATGCATATGTATACTTTTCGGGTTCTGTTTACATGTTTAAGCATTATTTGTTAGCGATCGCGCAAGAAAAGAAAAAGTAGACTTGTATAGACCGTGCTAGACTTAAATAGACCGTTATCGGAGTAAGACAGATAGTTCTCGCGCTCCTACCAATAGTTTTAGCAGTCCGAAAAGACTGTAATGGAATCAGTGGGCAATCGTATGCCATATTGCTATAGCACTGAAATAAGGGTCTCGTACATCAATACTTTTATATGGCTCTCGCTCGATAGAACCCAATCACAGTTATCGTGTGCCTAGTGCAAACCGGCAAATTTATAGACCTCGCGCTAAAATCTATAAAGCATATATTTGGGGTAGTTTGCAAACGGATATGATAAGGAAATAACTTCCTATTCCCAAACCCACTTCCTTAGTCCTTCTTAGAAAGAGTGAAGGAAGACAATACACGTCTCGGTAAAGGTAAGTGACCATTTCCGTTCTTTTGTTTGAATTCTAGTCGCGGTTTATTGTTAATTTATTTATTTGTATAGATATCGTCGGCATTTTGTCATAGATGTTCGGTAAATCCAGTCAAGTTTTGCTGATGTGGCACCGTCTCCTACAGAGATAGAAGTTTTAACGTGTAGCCCTTAGCCGAAACAAGTGGTTTATGTGCAAAACGAACAATTGAGCTCCTACTCGTACTGAAATGAACAATTGAGCTCCTACTCAATAATTATTAGTTATTAATTAGATAAGTTAATCTCTTCTAAAACTATATATTGAATGTATGAAACACCTAAGGATCTTAAAAAACCAGTAGGAGCTCAACCCACCAGTAGCAAAAACCAGGCAGGGTATAACCATCATCAGTACCCTCTGCTTCAGTAGCATTATTGTCTAACAGCACTGCGCATTGCACCACCTGGGTTGTTTAAGCCAAGCTGAAATTTCTCTATATAATGTACACAATGCACCATTACAGAGTTCTATGAACGTAGATGATACTTAAACAAAATGACATCTTAAAAGTGAGATAAACCATTACAAAGTGTTAACCCATCGTCACAAACGAGATGTAAAGAACTTTTAGCAATCAGTAGCCACTCCTAATAAATCTCTAGTATTAGCTAACTATAAGAATTGATAATGTATGTATGATAGTATATTACGTCAAGCAGTAAATAACTATTAATTACATAAGTCAATCATTTCGAAAACTACAATATGTAATTTTCAGTCACTTATTATTAACCCCTCCTAATTCATCTCTTTATTAGCTGAATTAGGAGAGGTTAATACAAAGCGGCTTTGATTGTTAAAAGTTTTTACATCTCATTTGTGGAGATGGGTTAGCACCTTATAATGGTTCATCTCACTTAAGATGTCACTTCCATCTACGTTCATAGAACATTATAATAGTGCATTATATGTGTACATTATATAGAGAATTTTCAGATTGGCTTAAACAACCATGCCAAAAATGGTCCATCTATCCTGTCTGGGGTTTTAAGCTAATTAAAGTGTTTCATACAGTTAATATGTAGTTTTCGATTGATTAACTTATCTAATTAATAGGTAAATAAAAGATCCCAACACTTCAAAGTCAGCAATCTCCCGGATGTGTGGTAAGTTGTTTTCGGACCCAGCGACAATCATCACCTTTGCTTTTGGACCTATAAAGCAAACACCACTAATCTCAGCCAGACGATTCATAATTGTTTTTGTCTGATCAATTATGAAATATCATTATCAAATATGACGAAGTGAAGAAAAATCAAAGACATTTTAAAATGTATGAAACGTTTAATGTAAAATGTGTATGACAATAGTCTTTAACAATACATAAACTATTCAATCTATATAGTTATATAAAAAACAACAGTAAAATAAATAGAGTAGATTTAAAATATTGAATCACAATTTTTGTCCGTGACAATTCCATGTTATAACTTAATATTATACTAAGTACACATTATATCCATCCCTTATCTGAGGCCATTGAATTCCTTCATCAAGCACCTTGCATAATTTAAGACTTTATTAACATAATAAAGGTTTAAAAATATAATAATAAAAGATGAATATATTCCTCCTGAACTGTGATAAAAACATCAAATCAAATAATCATTTTTGGAGATTGCAATCTCAGGAACTTAGAGAACATATGTCGTCCAGCAATTGGCAACAACTATTGAAATTAACTTCTATGTATTCAAAATTTTTTTTTCAGATGTTTTATCAACTAGACCATTTGTTTTTAAATATCAATTATTGTCTTCTGTTTGTTAATAAAACATAATAAATAATAAACAATTTCCGAAAGTACTTACCCAAATGGGTTTAACGATATCTATTAAACCAGGTCTTTGCGTTTTCTGAGAAAAATAAACTTAAGAGCAAATATATTTAACTCGAGATCAGGAATAATAGAGTGCACAATTTTCAAAAAAAAAACCAGATCAAATATGATTTCTTAGATAAAAAGATTTGAACAGAAACCCGTCATGGATTGGATGGGTGCAGGAATTACCATGCGGACTAGAGACAGTTTAAAATTGGTATTCTGTCCGTTCTAATTTAAAAAAATAATATGAACCAAGAAAAGGTCCCATTTTGATAAATCTGATTACTACAACTCAGAATTTATTTCACGAGTAAATGAAACTGACAAGTAAAAAATAATTATAAGTATACACCTTAAAAATATATCCCACAATTATTGTTTAATAATAAAACTAAATCCAAAATCCCTAATTCAACCTCAATATGCAAGGTGGTGGTAGTTTTAGTTGCCATATGATTAAAGTCTAATAGTGCCATTGTTAATATTCGTATAGACTTCCGATGTAATTAATTGATATTGACCTTTATTATCCAAATAGTAGATATTATCTTTTATTGTCAATGGATTGAACCCTTCTTTTTGAAGATCAACTTTTTTCAATTTAAACGTTCCTGAAATTGAACAATTCATAAAATAGATTAATTTATCACATATGTAAATAAATCAATTAAAATGAATGAGTTGTTTTAGTTATACATCGAAAAAACCTAAAAATAAAAATAAAAGCGCTGATAAAATAAGCGTCATAGCTTACTTAACTTAACTTCAAAGTTTTATTTCGAAATGTCAACTGGTTTATTCACGAAATGTCAACTGGTTTATTCGATTAATTATTAAACTGGACAAGTCGATAAAAGTGGAGTTGAGTCGAGAAATTTTGATTATTGTTTATAACCTTTAGTGAGGATTGTCTTAAGATCACAAATTTTAGGGAACGTTAAGGACTTCGATTCAATTTGCGTAACAAATTACGTGTGAGGATTCCTGGATTCTGTATCTTTTAACTCAGTGATTCCCAAAGTGGGCGCTACCGCCCCCTGGGGGGCGCTGCAGGAAACCAGGGGGCGGTGAAAGCATAAAAGAAAAAAGAAAATAATTAGAAAAATGGTAACACTTATAACACATCATTTATAAATA
>WYDF02009233.1:0-13731 GCA_009867245.2 Adranes taylori
AATTGATAGAGGAAGGTTATTGAAAATATAACTACCAGCACAAAAGGGTGATTTTTTGTAGCGTGAACTTTTGTGTGCCTTTTATTACCTGAAGTGGACCTTTTATTTCGACTGCAGTTGATATGCACCTACCAAACAACTCGCAAACAATCATCATAAAGGAAATGTTCGCAAACAGAGTACACAAGTCTTCCTATGTTTATGAATAAGACATACCAAGCGTCGAGAATTTTGTATGAAAAATACTTTAAAAATTATTAGTTTGAACATTCTAGTTTTCTAATATGTCCATATCTCTATGTCTGTGCCATTTTATGTTATTCTGATTTATCGCAATTTCTTATAGTCTTGTTTCCCTCATCACATTTAAGTTTACAAGTATATTAATTATCCTACGTCAAACCAATTCGAAATGTTTCAAAGGTCATTTTTTTCAATATCATGATAAATTTTATTACTCAGGAACAGTTGGGGTCACATGAATTTTTCTTATGAGATTCATATGTAACTTAGAAGTTTTGTATATAAATTATAAGCTTTATACTTAAATTAAATTCTTTTTACGTAAGTTATAAAACAAAATAAATATAGCTTTTAAAACATAGCTCTTAAAGCTCAGAGTTATTAAATGTATACAAAGCTAAATCTAGAAAATATTATCAACGAAACATCATTGAAAAATATTTATTCAGTCATGTTTTCAGAAAATATAAAGGATGTTGAAATTCTTGTGTGACAATCCTGTTGAATTATTTATACATACAGATTTTGTTTATGAACTCCTATTTCAAATTTAAATACACATCTACTGAATTATTAATCAAAACATTTACTTTCTTTTGCATGAATCTTTGGATTATGTTTATTATATATAATATTTTGATTTCTTTCTTTCTATATCTACTGACAGGTCCGGCGTAAGTAGTGTGCAAACCGTCCAGGTCCACCAACCAAGGCGTTTTAAACTTATTACCAGTTGCATGTAACTCAAAATAAAACGAACATAATGAGTCTTTTATTGTATATAAATCTAAATACTAACTCTGCAACCAAATTGTGTTTATTTAGTCCCAAAAATATTCTATTTTGTGGCACGCGACTAATAAAAATGTTCTTGAGTTGACAGATGTATATGACAAATATGATCGCTGGAGCAGACTGGATCAATGTGTTTATGTAGCAGCAGTGGACTGTATAATTTGGTGGTTGTGGTTCGGATATAAGAATATTTCGCGAAACGTGAATAGGGTGGTTATTTTACTTCTAAATACTACAATTAGTCAATGCAAAAAATCAAACACTGTGCTGAATTTTAATAACGCGAGTTTACTATTTATTTTAACTAACAACATAACAAAATTACACTAGAAAAATATATGACTTAGTTGAATGTAACTGGTAAAGAATAATTAACTGTGAATTTCTTGTCAGCAGAGCCCGTCAGACTAAGTTAGTCTCTTGTAGATTAAACTTGAGCGCAGGTTGCAATTGCGTGCGAAAATTACCCTTCGGATTTGGTAATTCAATAAGAGCAAAGAGAAACAGGTGCAATTGTAAACTTTCAATCGACAAACGTCCAAACTTCTTATAGAGCAAAAACCAAGTTAATACGAAGAATGCTTGAACGATAGTGGTTTATGCGGATTATTTAGTAACCATATTTGTCGAAAAACATCGGATGTCGGTACCAGGCCTAATTTGAGTTATTGGCTAAATACGAGCGGGCGGTTTATGGCCCATTCAAATGCGTCTGCGGATACACTCAATTTTGCTTGCTTTCTCATGCTAGAAAGTAAACCGTTTTGTACTAATGGTTTTATTACTAGCAAAATGTACATTTGAAAATCGATAACGAAATATATTTTAATTAAGCGTTACTTATTTAAATCGAAATTGCTTAAACCTTATTCAACTATCTTAATTATTTTGTCCAATCGTATTACAAAAATCTCAAGTAAATCAGAACTGTCGAAATATACGATCGTTATTTCCAGAAAGGAAAATAAAATTGTCCAATTAATGAGAGATAAAATGCTAGCAACCAACCTTGAAAAAATCCTAATATAAAATACTTCTCTATTATATTCAATTGTTCTCCAAACATAAGTAATCAAATGAATGCGTTTCTTTAAATTGTCCCTGTAGAAATTGTCGTCAGAAATTAATGTGGTCAGAAATTATAAAATAACTTGAAGAGCACTACCAGAAAAGATTAAACTAATATGTGGTACAAAAAATTTTAATTGAAGAATTTTAATTGATTCTTATTCTCCATATCACCCATGTTTTTCTCCTTCTCTGTACTTTCCCCTTCTCTTCCCCTTTTCCCCTGATTTCTTCTACTTTCCTCCCTCTCGTGTCTCTTCAATTCCCTTGATCCCCCGCCCGCCCCTTTTTCATTTCCCTGACCATCTATCCTACTACCCTCTTCCACGAACTCTTCTAACCTAAATTCCATTTCCTCCTCCCTGCACCCGTCGACTCTTCTTCCGCCCCTCCATAACTCTTCTAGTTTCCCTGATTTTTTTTCTCCATTCCTTTCTTCCCCATTCTTCTTTACAGTTAAACATTAAACATTACAAATTGTCGTGGTTACTGATAAGTAAAAGCTACAAAAATGCATGGTTGGCAAGCAGACAAATAAAACCAAATCCTTGAGCTAAATCTCGAAATCTTTTTCGAAGTGCTCAGACTAACTACTAATACAAGGTCTGTTTCACGGAATAGTGACATTTCAAAATCTGGCACTTATGTTGCGATGATAACTGTATTGCTAACTCCAAACATCTTTTAAAAGTGTACAGGCAGAGTTTCGTGCAAATCTGTCAGTTCGTTTACATCTGACAGTCGCTTAAAGAAAACTATTTGTCAATTTCTGAATCAAAATAGATAAAAGGGAATTTCTTGTTTTAATAAAACATTATTTTTTACGTGGATAGAATATTAAAGAAACTAAAGAAATGTTACATTACGGTTAATCTGCTTCTTCGTATGAAAAGATTTAAAAGTGTTATGCTATCTATAGAAATGGTCATATTACCACTCATTTATTAGGGCAGAGGATTGTTCTCTCCGACGTGATATGGGTGAAAGGGGACTTTTTATATGGGTCAGCATAGCAATCCCCTGCTCACACTTATAGGTACCCGAACTGCTTTGTTATTTTATAAGATAGCACTTTAGTTTAGCTACTTCTAGCAAAGTAATTAAATGAATGATTGGTAATTAATTTAGTGGAAAGTTTGAATCTATATCCCCAGTATAGCCCCACTTCATTTAGAATAAAACACTAGGCCGGATCGTCACTGAGGCGGACGGAACGTTTTCTAATTGTGCCTTTTGTGACTGAGTAATTACTGCTATCGTCAATCCTTAACAATAGTCATAAGCCATAGTAATTCAGGCAGCAGAAATCAAACAGTTATTAAACTTAATCAAATTGTTTACATGCAATCCAGTGACATGCTCATTCAATCCCATACGTAAAATAAAATAACCAACGCTTTCCAATTAGTAAAATATATGAACACTTGCATAAAAGTGACTTTATGATTTGTTCTGTTACATCAAGGAAATGTTAAACTAGGTACTTACAGATTTTGCCGCTGTACACAAACTATTTATTTATTATTATTATTTTGGAGTTATTATTTTGGAGTACACAAACTATTTATTTATTATTTTGTAATCATTATCTTAATTATTTATTTGTATTTCTTTTGGCTCTACCTTCACCAAAAAACTCGTTACTAATTACACTCGACTTTACGTTATTCATCAAAATTATACTCAAGTTAATTTATTTGAATTATTCCCAAAAATATTAATGCTAAGTGTGGAGTTGCATTAGACGAATTCATAACTAAGATACATAATAAATTTATTAATGCATAATAGAATACTTAATAACTTTACTATCCCTTACTGCTGTAGATGAACCGTTTTTCTACATCTCAGGTCCGCTTTCAAACTTCGATATACATATTTTTCGCAATGATTCATTTGTATCTCATTAGCGCATTCTACAATATTTTCTATAACACTTGTGTGACATCGGTCAATGGACTTTGTTCCTTAGCTTCTATGTACAATTGATTTGTTTAAGATGTAATTAATTAGCATAGGGTATAATCAATAACTAATATTTATCTTTATACTCTGACCATAAAATAGATGTATCGTAAGCTACCCAAAGACTGTTCCCTTATCTAAAATGATATTTACAATGCTAAACATTTTATGTCGTCTGATTATTTTAACGTATTCATCTTATTCGTGAGTACTTCATGTGTAATCATTTTACATCAACCTAAACAGTGAAGTGTACTAATCTCCACGTTACAATATGATCACAAATGATGCTGAACGTCCTGGGCCTCTAAAACCTCTTACTATCCAAGAAATATTTGATAAAGTCCATGCTATTGTAGAAAAGGCCCGCCGGGTGAAAATGCGCGAGATAGCTAATGACGATAGCTAATGAACATTTCAACGGGTGCACAATATATTGCATCAACATTGAAGAAGTTAACCGCAAGATGGGTGCCGCGTTTGTTAATTGTAACGTTCCCCGAAAAAGGCCGATGAGAACAGAGTTAGTGTGTATTCAGTTACACACATGCAGTGACGTTCTGTAAAATAAGGGTGTTGATAAAGCTTCATACCTGAAAGCAGAAATGGCCATCCACCCGCGGTTCATGAGTTCACGGTTATTCAGTTACTTCATTTTAATTTCACAATAGCTAATACAAAACCATAAAAATTTGATTTCGAGATTTAAAAATTAATTTTAGTATTCGAAATTTTTTCCCATAGAATTATTTTATTTGATAATTGCATTGATTCTAAATCAAATTTTATAGCGTTCCGCAAATAAATTTCTCTAATTCTATTATGTAATATGTTTTAAGCTATTGAATTTCCATTTACACAGAAATTTGTTTATTTATCAAATAATGTCATTAGCCATTCTGCAATGTGTATGAAAACATCTCTATCGGATCATAGTTTATTGTTGGCAATTAAATGGTTATTCTATTGTTTTAAACTAACGGCCTCATTGTGCAAAACAATTGAACGCGTCGGGTGCTCTAATCCAATTTGCACAATCTGTTAGTTTTCATTAATGTGTCTAATGGCTTTCGCTATCATTAGATAACGAGCAATTAACTAAACGTATAGTGAAAAATTAATATCTTTATTGCTTAATTTAGTTCAGGTACCTAAAAATTGTGTTTTGTCAAATTCTGAACAAATTTTGGCAAGTTGTTAAAGAATTACTCCTTTGATACGATTCATAAGTAATCCAATATTTTTTGTAATTTATTTTAGAAAGAATTATGTGCTCATACATGTTTACGCAAGCTTGCATGTTATTTTCATTAAATTTATAGTTGTTTACCCCATGTTGCCTAAATTCTTGAAAATCCCTTGTGACAAACAAATAGGACAAAAAATGAGACAATTTTAGTCACAATTTTAGTCTTACTTAAATCACTTTGCTGTCAAGCAAGATAATCACTGTTTACGACTCCCACATCTTAAGATGTTACAAAAAACTTTCAAAGCGTCTATCAACATCACCATTACAAAAACTAAATTAAAAATAATCAGGTAAAAAAATTATTAACTGATAACTTGTAAACATGTGGTAGGCCATCAAACATTTTTTTATTATTAAACTCCTACTGGAGTTTACGTTATTAAAACTAGTCACAATGGACTAGACTTTAATTTATATCTGGTAATTTCTTAAAACTAGGTGAATGTTTTTCTGGCATACTCAGTTCACTCGCGCATTTTCCTCTGCTTTTACATATAACACACTATACAAGATTAGTTGGTTTGGTTCTCTTCAATATTCGGACGTGGTGATGGTTGTCCAGCAGCTGAAGAGCTTCTGCCTTAATGCAAAAGTGTAATCTGGCTTATGTTTACCAGCACACCTTTTAATCTCTTCTTTGACTGTAGATATCTAAAGATCACGATGGAGGGCAGAATTTCGGATATACCGTGGTGCATTGACAATATTGCGCAACACCTTATTCTGGAAGGTTTTAATAATTTTGCTATTACTATTACTGGCACAACCCGAGACTTGGATGCCATATAGCCATACGGGTTTCAGAATTTGGTTATAGATTACCAATTTGTTAGATATTAACAGCTTGGAGTTTCTACCAAGGCGCCAATCTGTAGTTATCTGTATTTGAGTGAAAGCTCACCTCTTTTCTGTTTGAGGTGTACCTTCCATCGTAATTTAGCATCCAGGATCTTTCCAAGATATATAGCGCTTAGTTCACTAGGCACCATGGTATCATTTATTTTTAGTGGAAGCTGGTTGGTGCAGTTTGTACAAACATGCAGTTTGTATAGCTGACATGAATTGATTTGAACTCACTAAGCTTATTCTTTAATTTTTTAGTCCAGTCTATGACTGAATTAGTAGCTGTTTGAAGTTTTCTGGTAAATTCTTTATCATTTTGATCAACAGTTAGAAGAGCATTGTCATCTGTAAAGGTAGCCACCGTTGTATCTAGAAAGTTTGGTATATCACTAGTAAATAGGACATAGATAATAGGACCAAGTACACTGCCTTGGGGCACTCCTGCTCTTATTTCTTTCAACTCGGAGTATTGATCCTCCTGTTTCATTCTAAATAATCTATCTGATATATAGGATGTTAATATCTGTACATATTATTTAGGAAGTATTTTATTAGTTTGTACACTACACTTTCATGCCAAACTTTGTCGAAAGCTTAAGCAGCATCTAGAAATACCGTAGTACCGTAGAACAGATATGTTTATCTTGTATGAGTGCTTGTTCGATGATATTAGTAATGCGATGTACTTGATCAATCGTAGAATGGTTTTATCTAAAACCAAACTGAAAGTCTGGGATTAAATTATTGTTTACTATTAAATCTTAAGTCTTTTAAGTAGTAGTTTTTCAAAGAGTTTTGAAACTATTGGTAGTAAGGATATGGGACTGTAAGACTTTACATCATTTGGAGGTTTACCCGGTGTTGGTTTTCCATAATTACTTCCGCGACTTTCCAGCAAGAAGGGATATGTTTTAATCTAAAGGCAGCATTAAATAGATAGGTTAGTATAGCAATACCTTTCCTATTCAGCTGTTTCAGGATTTCACCAGTAATCAGATCAATTCATGGTGCTTTTTTCGGGTTAAGATTTTTCGTAATCTCTTCAGCTACTTCTTGTGAAGTGACTGGTTGGATACTTTCAGATTTCCGATTATTAAATGTTGGCAAGTCTACATCTTCCTGCATGCCATTCTGGGTAAATATGTTTGCCAAATTCTCTGCAAACATATCTGCTTTTTATTTGTTGTCTGTAGCCCATGCACCCATATTACTTTTAATAGGTGGGATAGCTGGAATCGGCCTTTTAATCTTCCTGGTTGCTTTCCAAAGAGAGAAATTTCAGTCTTTATCTGTTGTTAGATCTTGCAGATACGTGTGAATTGACTCTTCTTTGTGTTTTGAGATTTCTCTTCTCAATTTCTGAGTTTTGTTGTTTAGGATTGTCTCATCAGAGGGATTCCTAGATTTTTGCCATCTTCTTCTAATTTTTCGTTTTTCTGTAACTAGATTTATGAACTCTACAGGATAATTTACTCCTATGGTTAAGTGAGTAATTTCTTTAGTATTAATATTAGCAACTGTTTGAATAAGTCTGGTGAAATTTTCAGCTTCTTGCTCTAGTTGTGTCACTGTTTTTCAACTTGATATTTTCTTGAGAATCAATGCGAAAGATTTCCGAATCGGTATTTTTATTGACAAGAGCACGACCTGCTGTTTTTTAATTATCCTTTTACTCAGTGTCTAGTAAAAGTGTCTAGATAACAGCTGAATGATCAGTGTCACGATCAAAGTTTTATTCCACATCGATAAAGTTAGAAGAAACATATCTTGAGACAAAAAAGTGCAATAAATCTGGTGTTTTATTAGGATCAGTGAGCTAATAAGTGGGCCTACCAGTAGAATGAAAGTTGCAATTCCATTCCTGGATGGCTTTTCTTAATTCACTAGCTTTAGTTGTAATTAGTCTAGGTCCCCAAGCAACATGTTTGGAATTAAAAACACCACCAATGATGAAAATCTGCTGAAGAATGTCGTCTGCTGTGAGTTGGACATCATTTCTTTGCAGATGAGATTCTTCAAAATGATTAATTAAATCTCTAATAATAACTTCAGTACCGCCCTTAGCTTGTTTGCTGGTATGAATAGTGTGATATGTCTTATAGACTGTTAATTTAATATAAGATTGATTAGTCATATGAGTCTCTGAGATAAGACACATCTCCATGCTTAAGAAGACTTTAAGGTTATGTTTTTTATTTGGAATGCCATTTAGATTTGACGAAGCTTTTCTTAGGTCTTGTTGATTCATAGTTCATTCTTTCTAGCTTTGGAACCATAGATATTGGATTCTAACTTATCAAATGGTGTAGTGAAACTTTGAAGTGTGCTCCACATATTTTGCAATATCTGATGTGATGGCTTAAACGGACCGACCGATGGTAAAGCAGGAGCTATTTCAACCATTTTTCACTGCATATCACTGGCATGGGATACACCAGTTCTGACGGGATTCAAGTTATATAATTTTGGTTCACTATTAAATCTCAAACCTTTTGTTATGTTATCTCTTCTTTTTGTTACTCCTTGGGAATTACACAGCCTCTGTAGTTGGCATGATGCACTTCAGACCAACTTCAGAGCTTCAGAGTGTTGAAATCTTTACGACAATCTGTGGTCAAATGATTACCTACACACTTAACACATGAAGGCACTCTATTACAGAATTTCTGAGTATGCCTATTGTTTTGACATTTTTTCCATTGGGGAATAAGCTTGTTATTCCTAATAGCTACTATCTTAATCTTCATTATGATATGTTGGATATCATAATTTTGTTGATATCCTCATTTCTATCGAAAGTGAGCTTGAACAACGTAGTTGAAAGTTGAATGTACTCTTCCTTGCTGTTCTTTTTAAGTTTTTGATCTACCTGTAAAATCTAGAATTTTCTGGCCCCAAGTTCATACTTGATATGATCAATGAGGGTTGAAGGATGTAAATTCCTAACCATAACTTTAATTGGCGTTTGAGCCTTATTTTCGTAGGTATGCCATTGATACTCTTTTTCATTAATAAACATAGTGGCTTCTTTATAATCATTATCTATTTGAGCATTGATTTTAATCTGATTACTATTAAGCATACTGGTGACATGCTTAACCTGTTTGAGTTGGCGTTTGACTTCCTTGTAATCAGTAATGTTACTCACGATAATTGGAGGCGCTTTGTTAACCTTTGGAATTTTTGGAGTGACAGACTTACTTGGTTTGTCTGTACTTTTCGCTGGTGATTCTAAAGCTTTACGCTTTTTATTGGATTTGGGCAGTAGATGCTCAGTTTCACGACGAACCAAAGCCTCTTCTTCATCAGAATTAGAAGGAATGTAACTCACAATACTGCCTTTCCTGTTCCGTACTCTTCCTCTATTTTGAGAGGAAGCACATTTTTTTATCTTACTTTGCAAGCTGGTGTTTTGCAACTTCAACCTATTAATTTCACTGACAGCTTGGGCCAATTGTTGTTGCAAAATTTTAAATTCACTAACTGGTATAGTCATAAATTGCTCACCGCTATATGATTTGCAATTTGTGGCAGATAATACATCGCCCCGGAACTGCAGCTTTCCTATAATAATATATCCAGATAGAGAACTAAAATTTCTGGAATTCAATACCGTGTCCGTGTGGCGACCACGTGTCCGTGGCGACGTCGTGTCCGTCGTGATTAACAATTATAAATCTTTTAATATCTCCGCCATCCGTAGTCCGATTTTCGTCGAACAAAAATATTTCCGTATATTATACTAAGCTCTATCGTTTGCGCGCTATGTATTACAATATTTTGCTACTCGCGTTCTGGCACAAAAACCAATAAACGATGAGCTATCACTAAACGCGTTCGCACTGCAGCTATACATCGCAACAATAATACCATCAAACATGAAATCAAAGACCATCAAAATTTTAAAAAAATTCTAATTTGAGCTGAATTGTTTCAGAATTTATTCGATATCAAAGTGGGGTTTATACTTAAGTTTTGATATGATTGTTTTGTGGAACCAATGTCTAAAATAAAGGTTAACTTAATTTAGCAAAGCACTATAGTTTACTATAGATTCCAATCGTTTTGCAAACAACTCCATTTAGAACACAGACGCTTCATTCATGAAAACTATTTTCTTTAAACATCTTGAATTTTAATTTTTTCTTAATTATATTATAATTTTTTTATTTGGTTATTTTCATGAACTAGAAAATAAAAAACAATTATACATCACAAAATTCGTTTTTTATTTATGTATGTCACAAAAACTACAATATAAAAACAGCTTTGAAAAGTCTAACAGAATATCTTTTGAACTACGATTGAAGCAAATCTTCCGATTCTTGCTAAATACACAGTAGAGTTTAAAGTCGCCTTTGTAACTTCATTTGGAAGTAAAACTCTTCCAAATGAAGAGTTTTATTTCCAACAAGAGGTTCTACGGAATCATTTTGAGAATCAGGATACAAATCTTCTATATGACAAGTATTTATATGACATTCAGAGTAATGTGTATATTCCTTACTATTTCTGCTTCTTCCAATCTGTCAGAGAGTTCCAGAAAGTGATAATGTTTAACAAAATACTAACTTGAGTCGTCGCTCGCTATGAGAGAATTTTTATTTATAGAATAGCGTATTTAAAAACAAATTGTTAAAAGAAAATCAGTTAAAATTAAAATTATAAATGAATGAATCGTTATTCGTCTGCAGCAAACATTAATATTTTTAAAATAGCGAATGCATTTTCGTGTATCTTGCCATTATCAAGCTAAAATAGAATGAATACAATAAATAACATTTAGAATGGATACTAAACCATTAAATTCAATAAAATTGACTATGTACCTGTTTATTTGAGTGTAACTAATATCACTAATGTCAAATAGATCAGTAATGGAACATGTGAAATAAATTACAAAAGGCAATCAAATTGAGGCTTGATGCATTGAGTTATGAAAAAGATAAGTTATTTTAATTTAATAAATATCTTATAAAGATATTCTAATTTAATTGAAGTCTCTTCCTCCAATGATGATTTATACTTACTTTCCTATGTCCTCAAACATAACCCCACATATTCCATTAAATGATAATATTATTAAATATTTAGTGATGCGATGTGGTCTATGTCGGTCAAACAAACAAAAATATTAGCCAGAATAGCTATCCACACAAGCTGACCAAACAATGTCAACAAGAACCTCAGCACGTCCGCTCTTGCCCAACATAACTCCGCAAGCGGTTATAGAATAGATTTTGAAAACTCTACAACAATCGCCACATAAACCCACAAAACAAAAAGAATTACTAGCCACAGAAAGCCACAGTCGAAAAACGACTGAATACGATGAATAAACGAAATGAAAACGAAAACATTTCCTGCACTTGAAAACTTGCATTACATCCACACCGTGAAAATAAATAGCAAATAAGTTCCACCAACAACAAACCAGACAAAAATGCATCTACGATGCAACCACCAACAACATCCACTCAATCACCCAATGTACGACCACTATCAAAGATCTCGACTATCACAGAACGACCACTATCAGTAGACACAACAGTCGTCACCGTAGCAGGCGCTACAAGCGCTAACACAGAAAGGAGAATAGCAAGGTCTTATGCTAAATGCATCACACAATAAATTTTTAAACTATCTCTAAGCCTTGACAATTCCAGATGTAACTTTGGATTCATTTCGCACTTTTTACAACCGTAGTTCCAGTGCTTATTTCCAATATTTTTCAGTAGTTCCAGTGCTTAATTTCCAATTTGAAGTCATTCTCAGATTCGAAAAATCTCATTTTCTCTGTAGGTCACAGGGATGCACGCAGAAATAATTTTCTGGAGGTGTTTCTAGAAAAATTTGTTTGAAGAACAGGTGTTTCGAGGGCCGGGGGGGGGGGGGAGAAAAATTTGTTTGAAAAACAAATTTCAACAAGTACAATTACGGCTTTTGTGATTTTTAGGGGGAGGGGGTTAGATACCCTAAAACCACTCACTGCGTACGAGCCTGGTAGGCGATCATTATATTTTTATCGATCGATATATTTTAGGCCAGAAGTTGGAGTGAAAGGCCTTGAAAGCGAGTAAAACGCCTTGAAAGGAATTTTTCTACTTTCAGAATTGCTGCATATTTTCCCGTGCAATTACTTACATGTTGTCCGATTGCATTAACCCTGCTTTCAAACACTTTTATGAAAAGTGTGATGTCGTTGTGAGCTTGAATAAGGTTTAGACTTGATTTTTTAAGCTGTACTGATAAAGCAGCCAACTCTTCTAAGGCATCATACATTACAGCTAGGTTATGAACAAAAGAGGTAGATGATAATATATCACAATGATAATGTAATCCTGGCTAATATCCTCTGATGGCTGTACAAAGCTTTATTCTTTTCATACAGCTTTTACTACAAAGCAACTGGAGGCCACCCAAAGAACGTCAAGAACACGATCGAATTTAAATTCTTTTTGCTCCAGATCCTTATTAAAAACTGACAATTCCCTGCTGCTTTTCGGGGAGCAAATGAAGATATTTCCAATCTTAGTCATAAATAATTTAAAGTGATACATTTCCGCCACTTCTCGTACCGAATCGTACAGTGAAGCTCCAGTTCAGTCCTCATTCAAAAAGTTATACACTAGAACTAGAGACTATAACTGCTTTAAAAGTTTTTCGAAGATACCAGATGCTGTTGTGTTATTTAGCTCAAAAAGCCTCAAACAAATTGTCATGAGATTTTCCATTCCTTTTAACATGATTCTAATATATACAATCGAAGTATTTTAGACTTTTTGTTTGAATGTGAAGTGGTTTCATCTACAGGCAATAAAAATATTTACTCTACTAAATTATTTATTAGATTTGATGTCATCTGATATGATGCACCATATTAGAGCATGCAACATTTGAATGCAGTATTCGGGCCATATCCAAACCAGTTTTAATTTGGAGGTCAGTTCCTGTCTCAAACTCATAAAACTGCCAACTTGACTTTGCTTGATTATAAGCTGTGCGAAAAATATCCTCTATACAAGTTTGTGATTCCTTTGCAATGGAAGCAACTGAGTTCTGAATTTAACGATTTTGCCGTTAGCCTGAATTTTGTTAGTGATGATCAAATAGGTTTTTCCTAAGATCTGTCCTAAGAAATGATCTATAAATTTAACCCATATGATTTTATGGTTCCTAAAATCCATGACCCACTCAGTTTTAAGCCTTTTGTTTTTTGAATAACCATAAGTTTCTAGCTTTATATTTTATTTATTATTTGCTAGAGCAAAATTCGGCTTTCATCATTTTTACAAACAAACTTATCATCATTACTTTCGTTGTTACACATATCCATATCCGCCAACCTATTATTTTTTTTTTTGTTTTACGTAGCAAGTGGAGAATCTTCAAAAGCGGGAGGATGCCCGGTGCATCCAAAAACTGTGGGATTTTTACCCACTAAACACCACTCCCTGTTGGGATTGTATATTGTTGGGACATTGGTGAGATATTTAGACTGTAGGGATTTTAGACGATCTGTGATGGGCTCAGCAGAGCAGTGTTCATATAGTAGGGCACTCGGA
>WYDF02009244.1:0-13729 GCA_009867245.2 Adranes taylori
CTCTGAGTCCATTTAAAAATTTTATATATTTTCGCGAATTTTCCAATTTCTGGGCAATTTTTCTAATATTTCTCTCCATAAAAACCTTCCTCGGGCTAATACGAACTGAGTTTAAAAAAAATTAGCACCTCTACAGTTTCTAATGATATATTTACAATATTTATTAAGGGATTTAATGTATTTATCGAATTGCTTATAAAGTCTATCGGTATTGTCAGGGCTCGATTTCTTGTGTATTGTTTAAACTTGTCAAAAATATTATTCACACTTTAAACATCGTTATTTTCAATTTCAGTTGAGTTTTTTATAAAACTTAAATAGTTTCTATACTTTTAATAAAGTACTTATTACACTTTTCCGCGAAATGAACCACATCTGTATATTCTTCGTTACCCACTTTTAAAGTTTTAATTTGTTGTATATTTCTATTGCTCACTATATCCTGCAAAGTTTTCCGCATCTCTTTTGGTTTAGATTTTAAATCGTCTATCATATTTTCAAAATACTCTTTATAATATTATTTACGTTATTTCTAATGCATTTATAATTCTCGTAGTCGTTACTATATTTTCTAGTTTTATAGAATTTGTGAGCAGCATTTCTATTTTTGATTTTTGAAATTACCTCCTTACTCATCCAAGGTTTCCTATAAGCTTTACTACTATAAGCTTTATTTCTACCCTTCTCGAAAATTTGTCTATAACATTTGTTATTTGGTTATGAAAGTTATTATATTTAATATTAATATCAAGTTCGAGGTAGTTAATTTTTATATTGCCGATTGCTTTTTTAAATTTTGTACCAACTTTGAGTTGATGCGAGTTTCTGATATGCTATTACCACTAGCGCTTATTTGTATTTCTATCAACGAGCGATTATTAAATGAATAATTCCTGTCCATCTTCGTATTCATATCGGAACCCTTGCGAAGTAATGTGCGTATTTTCCGTAACATGCTTTTCCAATCCATATAAATGTAATAATCTGTTTAAGTTTTTACTATATATGTCGTGGCTGTGAAAATTTATATTGAAATCACTAACAATGAGAAGAGTACCACTAAAAGTTTCAATAATTTCTTCACATATGTTTTCAAAAAAATCCAAAAAGACATTGTGCGGATTACTAGGTGAATGATAAGGACATCCTAAAATTAGATTTACGTTATACAATGAATATACCTGTACTATCACCATGCAATAGTTTTTTATCAATACAATTTTATGAAGTACTTTAATATTCCGACATATAATCAGTGCTACGCCACCGCTTTACCTGGATTCCGAATCCACTCTAATTACTTAATAATTTTATATGTCAATTTCCGTTAGCTCTATTTCTTCAGGTAAAGGTGTCTCAGTTAGATATATGTTTTCTGGTTGGTTTTGCATTATAAATAGTTCGTATTTATCCCGATGAGCATAACGACTTTGTGCACTTTGAAGCAGAATGCACTGTTTTACATCTGTAACTATATTTTTTTTCTTTTCTTGAAACATTCTTATCACTCTGATTTACACCTACCGTCTCCAACTTATGTAGTTGTTATTCATATTCTACTGTATTATTTTCCAGTTCTCTAATATACTTTATGTACTCACATTCATTCGCATACACTAGATGGTTTGATGGTTCCCTGCACAGTATGGGCAATTTAATGTATTTGTAGAATTTATTTTAATGTAGCCATATTTATTGCAATTAAAACACCTCAAATCACCAATGTGCTCTTCAATGAAGCATCTTTTCCAACTCACGCTAATTTTGTCAAGTGTCATATTTTTAGAATACTTCAACACTTGTTTCTATTATAGCACTGCACGCGTATTTTCCAATTTGTGTTTTGTTTAATATTCTGCAATGCATTATTTCATTATCGTCATTCTGAATACGACTTTGTTTTATTATTTTTCCTATTAAGTTTTCTTCAACATCAATGTTAATATTATTTATTTTTAGACAAGGTCTCTTTACTCCTATAGCTTCTACTTCAAACTTATCTTGCAATTTGTCTCTTAGTGAATTTATTATTTTATATTCGTTGCTTTGTTCTTATTTATTTCTAGTAAAACATTATCAGCTCCTTTCTGAGTGTTTACATTTAATTCGAGTTTACTTAGATTTATTAGCCCCTTTACATCCTCAATATTACGATTCTTATTATTCATTAAACTCAGTGAACTCCCATTCTTTGGTTTGATACCTATATTTGCTTTCTGTACGTCTTTTGATGCTTCGCTATATTACATCCTGGTGCCATCTTCTTCAACTTTTCGTAACAACTTGTTCGCAGTCGTGGCTAATGCTTGTAGGTTCCTTTATTTTTCTGCTGCAGGTCTCCGTTTTTAAAAATTCAACTTCAATTTATAACGTTTGTATCTCCTGCGCCATCTGCTGGACCAAATTCTAAATGTTTAAGCACTCATGTTTATACAAATTAACCTCACTTTTAGAATAACACCTGTTACAAAACTATTTTAAATTACTTTTACAGTTATTTATTACTTCGAATTATATCTGCACATTTTTGGTGATACCATCTCGTACAACTAGCATCTTCATTTCTAACTAAATATGACTAGTTCCTATCGTGCCTAAAGAAGGTATAGAAACGAAAACCTTCCTCTCTTCATTTGTATTATTTAAATAATGTGGTGTAATTGATAAAATCTTTCTGTATTAAATCAATTGGGAACTCGTTATTAACGGCAACCTGTAAAATTGTTTTTAGTTCTAGTCTCAAATTCTTTCCTGTTAAGGGAATAGTAAATAATTTATGAAACATATATCATTGAATAAACTTAGTTTATGTGAAGCAATGTAAGCTGTGAAAATTAATGGCATGCTCAGTGTGAGTTGGCTTCCTGTATATTATGTAATCAAGTGCAGTGTTAAATCTAAAAAATTTATCGACCAGTCCTTTTCTAATTCATATGTAAATTTTATATTATGATCTTGTGAGTTCAAATAATCCAAAACATGACTCATGTCCTCCTCATTCGCATCTTCTAAAATGCAAATTATGTCATCTACATATCTCACCCAATACATTGATTTTGTTTAGGATTAAATCGTTTCTCAATATTATTCATGTATATGACTCAATTGTGGAGATAAATTGTTGCCCATGGTCAGACTCTATTTCGGAATCAATTAAAAGAGTTTTAACCAATTTAATACATTCAGACCTTGAAATTGGAGGAAAAAGATTCGTAATATCAAAGGAAATGAGTAATGATTTTCGATTACTCATTGACTGTAATATTCTTTGTTTCGTTAATAAACTGAGATAAATAAGGTTAAAATTACCTTGTAATCTATGTGTTCTTTTAATTTTTTATCTAAAAAGAGGCTAGTTTGTGCCAACTCACTCTAAAAACGAAATTACGGACGTACTGGTAAATAGATACATTTATGAATCTTCGGAAGTGAGTGCATACGAGGTGTGATGAATTCATTTTTTTTTTTTATAAGCAAGTGTATTTTTTAATTGTTTTCAATTCTGTGTCGTATCTATTCGCTACAGCCTGATTTATTTTTACGAAATTTATGTCGTTTAAAAAATCAATTGTTTTCTTAATACAATCTGATTGATTAACAATTACCAAGGTGCTACCAAAAAGTCTTACAACAATTTGATATCAGAAAGTTTCGATCGTTTTTATCTGTTTTTTAATAAATTTTGACGGGATTGCAATTTTTTTAAACACGAAGTTCATATTCTTCATTAGTAAATTTTACATATGTAATATTCATTGTTCTTTTATGAAAATTATGGATTTGTTCAATTGGTTCACTAAATATAAGGAATATATTATAATTTAAATTATAGAAACCTTTAATTGGAGTATTTACTATGTTAAATTTATTTAATTTTGACTGAGAGAAAAGTTCCTCCGTTTCTTGTTCCAAAGGATACTCTATACAACTACAATAAAACGAAGAAAATGAATTAATATCTGATGTAGATTCCTCAATTACCGAATCATTTAGTTCTTCAACACTTATTGAATTCTCGTCTAGCAAATATGAAACATAAGAGTAATTTACTTTTTTCATTCCTTTCATCAAAACTAATTGAATTAGTTACAGAATGATTCGGTTTATTTGTAAATATACCTAATGTGTTGTTCGCCGTCAATTGACGAGGTGTTGGAAAGACCTGTTCTGGGCTTTAGTACATTGTGTTTCCATTAATATCGTTTACAAGGTTCTCCCTGTGTGTCCGCGGAAGTGGAGTCAACTGTACAAGTTGAAAAGATGGTTCTTCATATTGGTTCTCAGGTGAATTCGAGTTGTACAAAACCGCTTTATATTGATTTACAATGTTGATACATGTGGAGTCCATATTCAATCAAATAGTCACAAATCATCAGGGCCGGTTTTATACGCTAGGGGCCCTAGAACAAACAAATTTTTAAGGCCCACCTATAAGAAAAATCTGAATAAAACATCTATATACTAATCATTTTCTCAAGATGCGTTTGATGAAGCCTGATTAAGTATTAAAAACGATAGAATGATTAAGAAAAGGTTTTGATTTGAATGCCAAATATTACCTATCTAATAAAAAATTATTTTAACAAGAACTCAAAAATCTGAGTTAAGAGATTTTAGTTTGTCAATATTGCTGAAAAATAAGACCAAACTATTCAATATCTATTGACTCATTGTTGATCCCAAATTAGTTTTGTTCAGTTTCAATTTCGAAAAACTTCTTTCTCCAGTGCAGTTGGTTATCATCAAACATTAAAAAAATTATATTCATATTTTTATCTTTAATTATCTTGTACAAGGGCAAATTATTTGAAGCATATTTTCCATCTGGATAACTGATTTGGATGAATTTATCAAAGTGTGTAATTTCACTGAATCATCAACATCTACGTATTGTTTAACAATATTATCCACTCTCGATTTATGTTCAAATTGATTAAAAATTCAAAACTTTTATAAACTTCAAGATAAGAATTAGCACATTCTTTCAAATTTGAATCAATGTTTTCAAGAATATGGTGAAAAATATTTCTATTGAAAACATCTTTGGCAATCGATGTTGCATCACGTATCGAGGCTCAACTGGAAATTGTTTTTTATTTGTTGCCTCCTTGTGCCTGACAATAGCTTTTCAGCCTGTTAATGAACTACGCCAAATTAGTTTTCCAAAGTAACAAGAAATCCAGCAAGGGATGAGTATAAAGTTATATATCTTGTATCATTGTTGAGTCCTGCAAATTTTTGCACTCAACAATGCTCTCCATTCTCTCCAAAACAGCATTCATTCTCTCCAAAATTTTATTCCAAGGAACGTAAACAAAGGAAGTTCAAGTTATTAGAACTTTGCAAGCAAATTTTCAGCATTTGCTCTAGAATTTCCGTCCAAATTTTCATCTCCGATAATTTCACTAGTAGCTTCTAAAAGATTTACATAGTTATTATAAATTACATTGACTGTATCAGCTCGAGCAGTTAACATGATTAATTGTAAAGCTTATGTATAGTTTATTTAGTTCGAGTAGGTATATGAGATATTAGTATTAGTAAAATAAATAAATATTTGTTAAAATATAACATATTTTTCTCAAATTGTCTTATAAAAATATTAGGTACTAATTCCCTTTCTCTTCACATTGGAAAATATTCAGTAGGAAGGATTTCGTCATGTTCAGTAAACTTTAAGAGTCAGCAAAGATCACCAGATCGCACTCAAAAGAAAGGAATTTAATTAACTCGGTACAATGGAATCTTTTCGTTGTATCATGATTTTCCATTTTGAATTCTTTTTTCAATTTCGATACACCTTTCGGTGTACGATGAAAAGTAATTATAGATTTCCTGAACTAGTGCTAAAAATAGTTTATCGAATCAAAGCAATATTTGCCCCTGAATTTATTTCCAACTAGATTAAGTGAGTGCGCAACGCATGGCAAAAAAGTAACCTTATCGTTTATGTCTAGAATCTTAGCCTTCATGCCTTTATATTTTTTATCATATTCATTGCATTATCATGGGATTGTATCCTACAATCACTAAAATTTAGATAAACTACGTCTTCAGAAAAGTCTACAGTATATTCAACTAAATATTCTCCAGAGTGATTCTCAATTTCAACAAAACTTAAGAAACGTTCAATTGGTTCAAATGCATTTTAATCAACGTACCTTGAATCTGTGGTTCTTCTAAATAAATACGTCATCAAAGCATTTCTATGCTCCGAAGAATTCTCATGGCTTTTAATCAAGGAAGCAACATTTATTCAATCTCTTAAACCCTTTGTAGCTAGAACAAAGCTTGAAATTTTGATTACTGTACAGACGAAGCAATAAATATTGCCATGAGTTGATAAATAAACTAGTCATTATCGATTATATTCCTCGCCGTTTACTTTTAATTGTTAAATAAAGCCTTTAAACAAGAGCGATCATAATCTTTGTAATTTTGTTTAGAAGCCTGGAAGTCATCCTCAGAGCATCCTCAAAGCTGACAAGTTTGAGGACCTTTCTCAATCCAAAATACAATATTGTCTTTTTTTACCCCATAACCCAATATCATTTTTTTCTATTAACAGAAACATTAAATTCTGCTGCCACATTTATAAATTTTTCAGTAAAACTTTCCGCCCAATTAATAGAATTTTGATTTGAGACAAGTGTTGGAACTGCAGTCTGTTCATCTGACCGCTCATGATTTTCATCTGTGGCTTTTTCAGTTACTTTTCCAGAAACTTTATTAAGAAATGAATCCAATTTCGACAGTACCTTGATTTCTTCATCCTCTTCTGCTTTTCGTTTTCGCTTAAATGCACCAAACTCATAGTGTCTTTTCATTTCTTCCATAGTCCTCACTTTCACTCACCACTCTCATAGTGTCTTTTCATTCTCTCCATCGACCCTCCAGATTTTTTAGTCACCATTTTAAAATGCACTTTACATAACCCACTTTGCGTCAATATAGATCCTAGATTTAATTAAATTAAATTAACCTTTATTTGGCATATTACCCTAATACAATAACTATATAATGAATAAGTATTACAATATAAACAATTACCATGTATTTTATCCCCTTCATCAAAAAAAAATTAAAATAAACAAATAAAAACAAGAAAAATGAAAGGAAAAAAACAAAACAAAAAAACACAAACCAAACACAATCACTACAGGGACGAAGGGAAGCTCAAAGCAAATTATAGTCCTAACTTTCTCCTACTTAATACCATTTTCACATTCTTATCCTAACTAAAACAATTCACTCCCTTACCAACCCTTCCCTGTTTGCGATACCCGAATCTCAATCAACCTATCCCATACCTCACCTTCATCCCACTCTCCAGACTCCCCTTTTCTATCCATTCTAAACATTTCTAATTTTCCTCATGATGTCAATTCCCCTTCCCTCTTTCTTACCCACCAGTGTACTCCCAACTCCCTTTCTTCCACACTCCACACAAGCCCTACACAATCATTCATCGAGTGGCACCAATCTTCTTCATATCTACCACATACTCGGCTCAACCTTTCTGAGCCTTCCATCCAGAATATATTGCCTCTCTCCGCATCTAAACCTAGCAATCATATACTTATCAGCCATACTTAATCTCGAGTCTACTATTATAGCTACTATCACGAAACCTGCTAATCCTCCCCTGCCTCTCCACATCTCTCAATCTTGTCATAGCCTCATTGCCTACTTTAAGTTCACCCACCACTTTATGAATCATTTTGCACGTGGCCCAACCAAGCATCATATCCACATTCATTCTACACTTAACCCATTCATTCTCCCATGCATTACACAAACCTTCAACATAAATTTCTTTAACCAACTCCCTTCATCTTTCATGACCTTCCACTCAAAATCCATCATCCATTTCACTCCATTAATCCAACATATGACCCTAATTCCTGCAAAACTATTTCAGTCGGAGTATTCCTGTCAAGTATCAACAACCTTTTCAAACATCCAACTTGCACTCCCTCCATCGTCTCCCACAGTACACGCATACCTCCATAATCGTCTTCCTCATACACACAGAATCACCAAACTTTCTTTCCCACACTAGCCTCATTCTCTCCATAGCTCACCTCGACCTTTTGATTACATCATAATACAGTTCACGTAGACCTCAATAATCGTCTTCCTCATACACACAGAATCACTAAACTTTCTTTCCCATACTAACCTCATTCTCTCCATAGCTCCCCTAGCCTTTTTGGTAACCATAAATATAAAAATTATCTTTTCTACTATCACACTCGCACGTTTTGCACACCATCATTTTTGTTGTACCTTCTCTTTAGGCATATACACAAAATCGTCAGGGTAATTCAAAGACCATACCTTTCCACTCCCCTAGATTTTTCTTTATTAAATACCCTTTCAAAATCGAACATATCAATATTAAATAAAATTGCACTTAACGGACAGCCCTATTTACTTCAAACCATTCAAACACTTTCTATCCTACTCTTGTTCTTACTTTCGTCCCTTCATACATACCTCTTATAATCTGTATCATTCTTTCAGATACACCAATTTTATACATTTTCCCCCACAATTATTTTATCAAATGCACCCTTCAGATCTATAAACAGAAGTTCAACTTTCTGCCTTCACAAACGATCAAACGAGGTACTAAACTGATAAATTGGCCCAAATTATCTGTGTTGCAAAACACGTGAATGATATATTGGGAATAAATAAATTAGTTTTGTAATAATAATTAGAATTGTATCTTCCTTATACTGTAATTATACATGGATTCATTGAAATTTACCATAGTCAACAGTGTTTTGGAAAGTAACATCCCCAGGATATACAAATGAAAATATCAAAATGCGTTCAGTACATCACGCACGCACAAAACACAGCTTATTTCTCTATATCTCTTACTTCCTATTCATTTCAGTTGCGTTAGTAGATGAGTGACTTAACATCGCCAGAACAAAATATTGGGCTCTAGAAGTACATTGAATACATTGGAAGTACAGCATAGGCAGTGGGTCGGTGAGGAGCCACCTAGGCGCAAATGATTGAAACGAATCGTTAAAAGTAGACAACCAGTAATACAGGGATCTGCATTACAAACATGCATTTCAAGTTTCGCGCCAAATCTAGATAAATTCGAGTCTGGACTTCCCCAAGAGAGCCTCAAAAAAACCTCAAACGATCCCCAAAAGCTGCCCCCGAAAAAGCCCTAAGGACTCAAATTGGTCCCCAAAAGGACTCAAATGGTCCACAAAATGATCCCAAAAATAACCCTAAATGGTCTCCAAAAGGTCCAGAAAATGATCCCAAAAATAACCCTAAACGGATGTCAAAGACCCCTCAATGATTACACCAGCGCCATTTTTATTTTCGGTTAGAACGAGTTAATATAAGGTCTCGGCGGCTGGTTAAAATCCGGTAACTGCAACTACTCTGGCAACAGTGACAAAATGGTTCATGATATTCAAGATGATATAATCAGTATATTTTTCCTTTCTCCCCTCAACTCCATTCACCCGTATTTACCCCAGCTTTTCTCTACATATTCTATCTCAAATGGTACAATGGTAAAAATACACCTTTTTGGGTGCATAATGGTCTTTCATAGTTAACGGTGTAATGGTAAAAATACATCTATTTTCATACCAATTTTGTCTATTGACTTATTAAATCAAGATCACGCACACACTCACTGTGTTGAATGATTATTATGGACACTATGGTTACTTTGGTTACTGGTGAGCTGAGTCATCGAATTTCAAGGTCGTCGGACTTGTGATGGTCCCAACAGGTGCCTTACCTACTCGTGACATCACTCATCTTCATAACGCTGTTATTTCCAGAAACGATTTTTCCAATGAATTATATTCCCTCAGGTACAAATCCATAAAAAATCCATTTTCCGATTGAGTAAAAGAGTGTAAAAGACTTTTTCGAAGATTTCGCTCTAGTTTTGCAAAATAAACAACAATATACCATATTTTATTTTATAACAAAAAAATTTAAGCTGTAACCATCTAAGAACTATCAAACGAATAAAATTGTATTTATAAAATTATTTTCTTTTAAAACACGATCCATGATTTTTTAAATTTGAATTTATACATCGAATATATACCAGTTTTCCATAATACAAAATTAAAATATAGGACCATATCTGAAAATATTAATAAGTTGATATGATAATGAATCGAAACATCATAATATCCCAATCTGATAATGTAGACGCAACTAATATGTAACATATAAAATAGCTAAGTTTGCGATTTATATAACAATACACAATTGGAGTAATTTTAATTTTCCTTGTTTCAGCTCTTAGCTGTATGCGTTTTCTCGACGCAGGCTGCAGAGAAAGCAACAAAAGAATCGAAAGACGATAATAGAAAAAAGCGCGATGGTGAAGCATCGTTCCAAGGATACAATTACGGTATTGGAGCTGGCAGTGGAACAGACGAAGTTTCATCCAATGTTGGAAGTACATCGATTTCGACCGGTGAACAATTTAATACTGTGGAAGGATCTAGCAGTTTTAGCGGAGGAGGCACCGGTTTCGGAAGCTCCAACACAGTCGGATCGAATTTCGGTACGAGTGAACAACAGTTTGTCGGTACCTCAAATTTATGCGGTGGAACTACATCAGGCTGCGGCGGTAGCTTGAATGTAGGTACATCATTTGAAACTAACACTAATTTAGTCAATACGGCTCCACAAACATTTACCACTGGCTGCGGACAACAAATACAACAACAACAACACCAACAAACTTTCGAGCAGCACACAGCTCCTTGTGGTGCTACAATAAGTCAACCGGTTCTTCCTCAACCAGTTCATCAAGAAGCACAAGTAAAAATAGTAACAATAACTAAGAATATTCCAATTGAAGTACCAAAACCATATCCAGTAACAGTTGAAAAAAGGGTTCCATATCCAGTACCAAAACCTTATCCTGTACATGTAACAAAAAATGTACCTTATCCAGTTGAGGTTAAAGTACCTGTCCATATACCTAAACCATACCCTGTTACAGTAGAAAAGAGAGTACCATATCCAGTGCCACAACCTTATCCAGTTCCTGTAGAGAAACGTGTACCTGTGCCATATGAAGTTAAAGTACCTGTACCAGTGCCAAAACCATATCCTGTTCACGTACCTAAAGAAGTTCCTGTTAAAGTACCTGTTTATATTAGAGTCCCACAACCTGTACGTGTAGAAGTTCCTGTACCAAAACCTTATCCTGTTTATATACCTCAAAAAACCCAAACACAAACAATTACTTCAACACCTACCTGTGCTGGAACCACATTTACCACACCTTCACCTATCCTAAATACTTTAATGGGCTGTTCTGCGGGAGCTTCATTCGGCGGCAGTGGTATTAATTACGAAAGTACGGGTACAAATTTCGGTAGCAGTAGTAGTTTTGAAAGTTCTGGTTCTAATTTCGGAAGTAGCAGTGGCAGTCAAACTAGTTTCGGGGACAGTGGAGCAAGTTTCGGAGGCAGTGGAGCAAGTTTCGGAGGCAGTGGAGCGAGTTTTGGAAGTAATGGTGCTACTTTAGGCGGTAGTGGAGCAAGTTTCGGAAGTAACGGTGCCAGTTTAGGCGGTAACGGAGCAAGTTTCGGAAGTAACGGTGCCAGTTTAGGCGGTAACGGAGCAAGTTTCGGAAGTAACGGTGCCAGTTTCAGCGGCAATGGAGCAGGTTTTGGAAGCAGCGGGTCCAGTTTTGGAAGTAGCGGGTCCAGTTTTGGTACGAGTGGTGCAAGTTTTGGTGATGCGGGGGGTAATTCGGGAAGCGCCGTGCAAACATCATACGGTGCACCTAGTGTGAGTACGTCTTTTGAACATGGAAATATTGGTGGTGGTGGTGTTAGTACCGCGCAATTATCCACATCGTATGGTGCACCATCATTCCAATCAAGTGGAAATGGAGGATCAACTTCATCGCACAGTTTTGATTCCTTTGGTTCAGCAAGTGGAATTAGTAATATGAGATATGTTCCAAGTAAACGTGGTGGTCTCAATGGGCGCTCAGGTTACAATACATATTCTTCAAGTTGGAAGTTCTAATTTAATTGTTTTCAATTAGCCAGTGATATTTTTATTATTATATATGTTATTATAAAAATATATAGAAACATATATAAATATTGTACATATTTTATGTAGAAGTATATTCTGAAATAAAAAAATAGTAAACAATTAATGTACGTCTTTTTTTAATTAAGTATGATAAAATGCGTGTTTTCAAAATGTAAAACACAAAAAATTAGTGTCTTTCTTTACTGAAGGAACTATTCCATATGAAAAATGTCAAACATGCTCAATTTACTAAAATGTTAAAATAATTTAATATAACTGTCATTTTATATGATAAAAAACTTAATATTACATCATTAACTTTCTTATAATAAATTTAACAACATATCCAGTATAAAATTACATCAATACTATTAAAAACTAAAATTTAATTTGTTTTTTACACTAATATTACAGCATCTTTTAAGATAAATCAAGAAACAATAATTAAACATATTTACTAATCTACGTTAATTTGTCTCTAAAAGGTTTAAGAAAACATAGAATTGTGCAAACTTTCAATATCATTTTGACGCTGTTTAGCTCTAATTTGTTCTTTCTTATATAATTCATAAGTCTCATCATCTGTGGGAAGTTCATGTCTGCATAAAGGGCAGGAATTTGTCTAAAATGAAATATAGGTACTTACATAATGTTACATAACAGATATGCATTTTTGATACCTTTTGCAACCAGGGTAATATACATTCGGGATGGAATATATGTTTACAAGGCAACTGTTTAGCCTTTTCATTCATATCGTACTCTTTTAAACATACCGGACATTTTTGATCTACAATATGATCATTATACGTTAAAGTATTAGAATTGTCAATAAATGCTTACCACTTGTATTGATTTGAATATCAGGTAAATTATTAACCACGTCTTTTGAAGCAGGCGGCGGTAAATTATTTGGAACTCCAAGTTCGTCGAACATATTAAAATCTCGCAATAATCGGGCAAAATGTAAATAATGTTCAGGTGCTTCACCTTCCGCTAATGGAGTCCACCCCATTTCTTCAAAATATCCAGCCATTATTCTTATTAAATGAGTTAGCAATATTAGATATTAGCAATAATAATAATTTAAATAAACGTCATCATAATTTTAATTATTACTGTCAAAATCGTCAGGGCATCTATATTTCTGACCAACTTAGTACGTCATGCTAACTAAGGTTACAAGAATTAAAATTTTGTTTTGAAGTAGTATTAATATAATATTACAAGTAATTTGTAATTGCAATTTATTTTTGCTTTCAAACACATTGTGGCATACAACTTTAATTAAGCTGGTATAAACTATTGTTGCGAAATATTGTGCATTTGACTCTATATTTTCTTCACTCCAACATTCTTTTCAACCTAGTCAACCCAAGGTTATTCTTTAACTGCATTCTTTGGTATTATATTTCCTCACTAGAATATTGTTTTAAATCAAAACAACCAATGTCTGTTTGTTATATTTCCCTCCGTTTGTTGTCCTTCTGCTGTGTGGTTATTATATTTTAGTGATGAGTACGCAAATACGTCGAAACGAGGTCTCGTCGTAAGTTGATAACATTTTTCAACTTTGCAATTAAACTTAAGTTTACACTAATTAGAATAATGAGATTTATTCAATGTGAACATATATAAAAGCTAAATATTGTACTTATGA
>WYDF02009255.1:0-13729 GCA_009867245.2 Adranes taylori
ATGGCTCTTCAAGATGTAATTCTTTTATTCTCCTGGAGTACAATTCATAGAGTCCAGCAAAGCAAGTGCATTTATTTTGCTCAGGGGTTCGCTATCAACCTTTGCCCTATTTTCTTCTCCTGAGTCTTCATTTGTCATGTCATATGTTGTATTTGTTTATGGTGTAACGTTACATTTATTCCATTTGTAAACAAAACTTCATCATTGGCTTCAATATCATCTAGAAGCTAGTGCAAAGAAACTAGCTTCCTAAAAAACAAAACATAAACTTGCGCCAAGTTTTTAAGAAGTTTATCTCATACAAACAAAGACACAAACTTATATAAACAAACTTACAAACAACTTACAAACTTACACTATAATATATGTGCTTAAAATAATCTAGCTAACATATGATATTAGTCTAAATATTCCTGGTTCAGGAACAAAGAAAAAGATTTTATTCCATAATTTTCGGAAGAAGGAGTATTTTGTCATGATAGAATACTAGGGAATGTATAAGACATTAGATATTGCGTACGAAAGAACTGATTGGAGACTAGTCATCGATTCGTCGAAATGAAGCCTTAAAGTTGTCCTGCTTCACAACTGAAACAGGTATGCGTCAATACCCATAGGGCATTCTGTTGTTGTGAAACATATAATTTATATTTATTTGAATTCCCTCGTATATCAAAATTAGTTAATAAGTAATCATTTGTTAAAATTAAATACCTTGACAAAATGTGTAACAATATTTTTCTATATAAATAATTTTCTGCACGTTTCAATACAATCGTTATCTAAACAGATTTATTGGTTATAGCAACTATGAAATAAATAAGCATTTTTTATTATAAAACACTTGTACATTGCAATTATATGCTTATTTACAACAAATATTCCTTTTAAAAATGATATTTTAAGTAGTTTAGAGAGAATAAAGAGTTACTAGCGATAAGTTCATAAAAATCAATCAACAATAGTCTTCTAAAGCATTCAGACATAAAATCATTTTATAAGTTACATATCAAAACCTTTCATACTTAAGTTATTTAAACATAAATCCGATTTTGCACACTTTTTCACAACTCCTTACATCATTCATAAAACTTAAAACTTGTTCATTACACCGATCTTATTGTTTAATTAAGAGATATATTTTTATAAATAAACAACTTTAATTTCAAAATCCCAACTTTAATTCGCTCATATCAAAGTTAGGAATCCTATCCGCACAACTCTCGCCGAAGCCGATTAATTTTAGTTGATCCTTCAACTTATTTGGTCGCAGGTCAACACTGTACACTCCCAAGAACGGTATGACAATTTACAATTTGTTCGCCAGAAAATTAAGTACAACGATCCTAAGTGGATAATGCGTGGTGATCTCAAAGTAATATCGATGGTACTTGGACAGGAAGGCGGATACACAAAGTTCCCCTGTTCTTCATATGAGTGGGATAGCAGAGGGAAAATCGTTTGAAACAGAAAGATTGACCACAACAAGCGTCATTGGAACCTGGAGTAAAAATGTGCTTCAAAAACCACTCATCGAGGCAACGAATGATCTCCTTCCACCTCTACATATTAAATTGGACTTGATGAAGCAACTTGTGAAAGCATACGGGTCTGGACATTAGAAAATTTTGCAAAGACGGAAATTTTGAGAAAGAAATGGAAGTTGCTGAAAATGAAGCCTGGGACGCCTTTAAATACGTAGTAACCAAATTTCTGGCCAACAAAAAGAATCCGAATTTAAAGTCTATCGTTGAAACTATGCTGCATAAATATCAACATTTAGGCTGATCCATGAGGTTGAAGGTTCATTTTCTACATTAATATTTGGGCTACTTTCCTGAGAATTTGGGTGTTGTTAGTGAAGAGATGGGTGATATATTCCATCAGGACATCAAAGAAATGGAAGAGCGTTACCAAGGAAGATGGAATACTACAATAATGGCTCACTATTGCTGGATGTTGCACCGAGACGATCCCAGAAGAGCACATGCACGGAAAAGTCTGAAATAGAGCATAACTGGTCCAAAGAGACGTCGACACAACGACTAAAATCGTGAAAATTTTATTTTCTATATTCTATGACATTATGTCTATTATAAGCCGCAAAATAATACGTTTTATACGAAACAAACCTATTTCAGTCTGTCATTAAGTCTCATATTTGTAATATTTTCTACATATACTACATTTGGCAAATTGCGATTCGCAAAAATTTTTGACGTGATAGAAAGAAACCAACCTTATTTTCGGATTCGGCGCACCAAGAAACTTTAGAATCAATCATCAAAAGTTAAAAAAAAACAGAACCATCACAGGCTAGTGTTATCAAAAAGGCAAATTCACTTTCAAAGAGGTCAGGTCTAAAACCACTCTAACATTGAAAACGCATGGCACACGGACAGGTAGGCTATGTTTGGCTAGTGAATAGTGCTGCTGCAAGTGGTGATGCCCTGAACTCAATGTTTCATAGTCTAGATTCCACACATGTCACGGATCCTTCTGGAACGATGTGAGCCCTACGTGGGTTAATAAGAAAATATATTTAAAAATGTGTTTTATGGAATATTAAAACTTTAAGTGTTCAGAATGTTATGTATTCATCAACACATTGTTATTATAAGTTGTCTATATGAATTTATTTGTACTTACATTTAATTACCCTACCGTACGCAATATAATTAGTCATATAATGACAAAGCGTCTGGATTGATCTAGAAGGTGATGTCATTATTAAACACAGGAACATTAAGGAACATTGGGTGTATATATAGAGAACTGCTGTGGCGGCATTCTCATTATAGTATTATTAGTTAAGCAGTCATGTAGTTCATTACGCGCATATTTAAACGTATTACTAAGAGTTTTATATAACTCTAAAACTCTACCTTATATTTTATATTACTACCTTGAGTTATATACTACCTTGAGTTATATTTAATTATTTAATGTATTAAGTACATTATTTCAATTTGGAAAACAACTAAGCCTTGTATTGTATCTCCTCAGTTATTTTGCGTTGTGATAGAAATGTACTTAAATTAATGAATTAAATTAAACAAAGTAAAGGTTTAAAAATTTTTATAATTTCGTCAATTAAAAACTGTTACTCGGCCACGGAATAACAATTACAATAATAATTTATTATAATTTTTGCACCTAAGACCTGTATAAAATATCTCTGGTAGTTAAAATAAAAAAGGTACATAGTTGCCTCAGGTAATCCGTCTAATGAATAGTCGTTCATTTTCAATCCAACACAAAAGATATAAAGAATTTATTGTTGTGCGCATATAGTGTGTATATATGAACCGTTTAGAATTAACTCTAGTGGATAAAAATTAAAACCACTGTAGGTAATATATATAATTTATGTTAAGCTTTAGGAAGATTACTTCCAATTCGGTGAATAAGTACAAACTAAACACGGTGTGTTGTTTTCTTGGGCAAGATTATTGTTTAAAAGGTACTAAATTCTGTCTTCTCAAAAACCGCATATACTACATAAACTTAAAAATTGAAGTAAGACCTTGTTCTTTATAATGTAATGTTGTATTAATAAAGTTCTCACTTTTCTTGCAGTTTGCTGTTTTCTTGCTTAGAATATCTTATTTCATTTCGAAATGCGATATGAAATTATGCGACAAGTAGAATCAGTTGAGTGTTATTAAAGACATTTAAGTAAAATTCTTTTGTTATTTATTATTTTATCGGAGTAGAGAAATATTTGTTACCAATCACTATCAAATCATTTAATGAAATAATGTGTGGAAATAAATATTGAACATTTTTAAAGAATAGAAATAACAATTGAAAATAGATTTGATTATTGCACAATAAATATTTATTTAGTGATGCAACCTTGAGTAATTATTGTGTTGTACTTATAATCATTATGTGTAGAAACTAAACAGCTTAGATAGATGCAGACATTCGTTGTTCGTAATTATTAAATGTAACTAAATATTTTATACTTAAATTTTTTTTATAGAATAGTGTTGTGAATTGATTCCAAATGTTGAGATGTACTTAATGATTATCTATCGGACCTAAATTTAATTAAAGCATTGTACTACTTGTTCATTGATAATAGAATTTTAAAACTGATTGATAGTTTCATTTTTTCATTAGTGTATATCATATATTGTGTGGTCATATAATCAAACGCCCTGGACAGTAATTTTCTCTTTAATGCTGTTTCACAGTTTAAAAAAAACTCAAGGGTCTCATATGTTATGAAATCGATTACTAGAGCGTGGATTTAATTGAATTATATTTGCTATGGATCTCCTCAGTTGTTCCAAAGACCCCTGAGAGATTGAATCTGAATATGGTCTTCACTTATTGTATTCCCAATGATGGGAATGATTTTAAATGGAAAATAACATTAAACATGTAATATCAAGATGAAAGTTCCTTTTATTAGTTTACAGGAAATTATTAAATACTTACTAATTATCCGTGAAGGCATTTTCTTGATCTAAAATACTTTTGAATTAAATCGAAGAAATCACAATACAAGTATTGTGATTTCTTCCCATCACTAGGGAGTACAATAAGTGTAAACAATATTCAGAGTTTATCTCTCAGGGGTCTTTGGAACAACTGAGAAGGTCCATGGCAAATATTAATTAATTCAGCAGAATTCGGGGGATAAAAATTAATCCCTATAAATAAGTATTAAAGTGAACCTATATTTCTTTAGAGCTACGCCACCCCTAAGCTCTAAGAAAACATTGTTTGCTTTACCAATGTTTAAAATTAAACCTTCTGATTCCTATATGAATTGGAAGCTTTTACGACTAACGGAGTTATATGAAGACTAGCCTAGTTCCATGTTGCACCAAACTTACACGCGACGATATTACTGAAGTGATTGCTATGGGTACCACAACAACTTGGCAGTGCTGCAGCGTTACCTAGTGATTGTGGCAAGTACTAAAATTCGTATTGAAATTAGGCCTAACACATTAGTCGTAATGATCTAATATTAGTCGGATGGATCATTAGTCGCAATTGATCCATAGCGCCACTACCAATGACTACTGAGATTTATAATGTGTATAACGGCCACCGTTATCGGACTTGTAATATATTAGATATAACAGCTGCGGGATATGCGTACGCCATACTCGTCCCATTGCGTATTGTCGTAATATATGCCTCAGAGTACAAACGTATTGTAGAATATTTAGTAGAGAGCCTAGCAAGGCATGCTACTTGTATACCTTGGATCTAGCAGTATTCTAACAAACCAAAATTTAAATTTATTGTCAAATAAATTGACTATGAATTTTTATGAAATTAATATTGAAATTTTCTTTATGGAATAAAGATCAGTTATAATTATAAGTACAATTAGGTTAAAGTGATGTAGACTCGATTTGACTAATACAGTTAGCTTTTGAGAGTCAAAGTGTAAGAACGCCAAATGTTTTTCCGTGGCTTAAACATGCTTCTGAAGGAAGAAAATCAATATGATCAAGAGGACAGACCAATTTAAAGATCGACTCCAGAGAGAATAGAAAAATGGTTTTGTCATAAAGAAACGCTAGGGGAGAAGCTATATATATATGAATGAGGAAACGTTGTGATCCATTCTTCATGAGCATTTGAATAAAATATAGGTCAGTGTTAACTTTGTTCAATGTACTTTGTTAAATAAACACAAATTAATTTGAGTTGCCAGAAATAACCCAAGTGCCTTGAAATCGATTATTTTAGATGACGAAACACTGTGATTTCAATATGACTCCAAAAAAAGAAACATCAAAGTGTACAAAAATACGAAAAATAATAATCAAGTCAAGAATCCGTCATATTTGCAATAATGCATATTTGAAGAAACACAATAATATATTGTGCTGCAACCCGCTTATAGAGTCACAAATCAACAAGTGATCTGTATGCTATCTCGCAAACGACGATTTGGAAAAAACACAAATACAGTTCGTAGTCAGTGCCGAATTTGTAATTAAGCGAAGTACCTATGGGTCCCGTGTGTTTTAAAGGGCCCACGTAAAAAGCTCATAATGAAAAATTACTTAAAAGTTACAAAAAATTACATAAAATTATACGAACTACTGTGTGTGTTGTTTTTAGAAAGCCAAAGTCAATTTTCGGCCGGATTCTCTGGTTGGAATAATGACTCACATCGTATGAGACATCACGAAAATAGCACAACTGCTCGGGTGTACAAGTTATAATTAGTAAAAAACGCAATCTGGGACGAATTGATAACCTAATAGAATTTCAATTCAAGCTAGAACAAATATATTGGATGAAAGTTCTGGAAAGAGTAGTATCTGTGGTGAAATTCCTTGCATCTCGTGGCTTAAGTTTCCGCGACGACACAAAATTACTTGGTTCTCAAGATAATGGTAACTACTTAGGAATTCTGGCGTAAATTCTGGACTATAATGATTAAATATTTTGTTGCATTAGATTGGGAAGTAGTAGAACGTTTTCTCACATTTATGCCAATATTAAGTCACAGTGGAAAAGCTCTTGGTAGTACTGCTTTGTTTGTTTCGGCCCAATGCGACAATGTGTTGAAAAACCTGAAAAGACAATCTTACGGAAATGCAAACTCATATTAGAAATATAAATAAGTTTGCTCCTCACATTCTTGCGTAGCATACTTCCTCAATTTGGTCAGATTATGTTCTGCACAATCTGTATTGGAGCAAATTCACTTTTCGAGCTTGTACAAGTTTTGTACAGTTTTTGTTGCATCAACCCATCACTGAGAAGTTATGCACGAACAACTCAAGTTTCGGAATTAGTCTTAAAAAGAGATAGCGTTACAAGAAGGAGCGCAAGGACGGATGCAACTGAAGCTTTGTCCCAATGCTGTAATAGCTTCAGGATGCTTTGCAGCTTATTATTGACAATATTTATCAGAAGCGAGAAACAGTAGACGAAGCCATATGTTTATTAAATAATTTCGCAAAGGAAGAAAATATCTTTCTGGCAGGCTTCTAGTATGTAACTCTGGACCAAATAAATGCTGTAGGTACCACCCTACAAAACGAATCAATTGAACTCCTAATAGTCGTTAATCCTTTAAAATCTCTCCTGGATTATTTAAAAACGCAACGTGAAATGTTTCACGCTTATAGCAGAATGCATATCAGAAGAAAGGTAATGAATTTAGGCGAATTTGATTAATTTAGGCATATGTTCCATCAGAAAGAGATGTCACGGTGAGAGAGACGCGGATGACATTTTCCTTAGGGAAAATTAATTGTTTATTTGGAAATTTATGTGACTTTCCATCGAAGACACAAGTAAAAATTAAAGACGCTCAAAGATTTCGGAATATATATCAAGAGGATATTGGGCACGATTTTGATAATAAAGCAGTATGCTTCAGGCATTTTATGTCACAATTAGTGTGTATCAGAAATGATAAAACAGTGCCTGCATCACAATTATACAAAATAATTTTTCCAAATGTGACAAATGCCCTACGAATTTACAGGAGCCTTATGATCACATATGCTAGTGGACAACGTACTTTCTCTAAACAAAAGTTGTTAAAAAGTTTCCATAGATCAACTAAGAAACAAGACAGACTGAACTCATTATCAATATTATATCTAGTAAATTCGATGTATTAAATAAAATTGATTTGGAAGAAATTTTGGCAAAGGTTACTGTAAACAAATTAAGGAAAGCAAAATTTTTGTACATTTGGAACACCATTGTGTGGTAAATTAGAAGGATCAGGAGCCTCGAGATATTGATGGTCTAGTGGACCACGAATTTTTTAACCAGGTCCTTGTATTCATCGATAACACATTTTCCGTCTCATATCCTTCATCAACGTTTTATTCATTATCTTCGCAAACACTATAAATGCTGTTAATAATTGTTAAGCCCTTATCCTCTACATCCTTGTTTTCCCACTATTATAGAATGATGCCACAATATCTTTTTAAATTTAGTCTTTTGGCATCTATTCTTTCCCCTTCCGAATTATTTTTATTCTTACAGAGCATATCTCTAATACCATTCCAGCTCACATATTCCCACTAAACTATTGGCATGTCAAATGTCTCAGCTGAAATTTCATGTTTTCAATTCTTATTATCTTAAGCGCCATTCTTACTCTTTTTCCTTTTCTTCTTATTGTTGACGTGTCCGACAAGATATCCCTGACGTTTCGGAAATCAGGAAATCAGAAGAAAACACAAACGTCTTGAAACTGAAAAAATCCTTAGAAATAGATCAAATTCCATCTCAGGTCTCATGATCAAACATTTTCTATGCCAAACGTATGTACTGACGACTCTGACACACTCCACTCGCTACACTGCTAATAGGGTGTCCTAGCGACTGTCACAGATGGCGCAAACAAATATCTTTTATTATAGAATATTATTTCCTCGGAAATATGAATTCACGAGCGCCAGGTCAGTTTAACGCGAGACCGAATGTTGGAAACGCTTTTATTATTCCACCAGTCCTCAACGAACTAACTGTGGCCACGAGTAGGTGAGTTGTCCAGTGGTTCGTATTATTGTTAATAAAACAATGTTACTGCTATTTATTAAAACAGCATTAACGCATCAAATCATAAAAATATAAGACTATATCCCATTTTGGTAAGATGTTTTCACCAAAAACAGGTGTATAATATAAAATTAATACATTTTGTAGGGTAGATAGGGGTAACAGCGATCACTTATCAAAATTTGAACATAAAAGTCAAAATGAAAATCATATGTATATTTATTCCGAGGAAAGAAAAATAAAATATAATAGTCACTCTATGTACCAAAATACAAAACAAACTATAAATCTTTTATTTTTTGGTAAAAACACTTAAATTTTAAAATGTGTCTTTGACTCAACATTCGGGTATTACCGGTCATAAGCATGGCCAATACCCGTCACAGACAAAAACCACTCCGGTTGGAGAATCCTTTCCAGAAAATAAGCAGTATGTCCATCGTCCACATATGGTACATCTGTACCCCATCTCATTATTTGTCACAAATCACTCATGAATTAAAATTTGTCTCATTATGTTCATTATTATTGCAGATATCATTGATTTCAATATCAGAGTCAGATGATGTCTAATCGGTACTTTCTTTGCTTAAGTTTGATTTTGTTCTAAATTTCTTGTGGATACTAATGCCTTTCATTTTTAGTTCTTTGACGCTGGTTTTCTCAGGTCTGTTTAGTATTTTTCTCCTAGCTTCGTTAAGACCTTTTATTTTATTTATTCCTGTTCCATCCTTAGTCTTATCCAGTTTTGCTTTCTTTTATTCTTCCTTTTCTTCCAATAAGTTTTTAAAGGGTATAGAAGTTAAAGTAAACGAGTGCTGTTTAGGTCTCCGGTTTGGCTTTGTTAGTTTGGTATTTTTTTTTTATGTTTCGGAAGGAGGTCTTCAACACTGCAATTTAGAGAAGGTCCTTATTTTGTAGTCGACGGAATTACAAAGGCTGTATCTTCTGACGAGCAACATTGGTTCTAACTTTCTGCCAGTTCTTGGTCAGATTTTAGAATCTTATCAGCTGACGAAATATCTTCGTTAAGGATAGTTTCAACGCCATTGTCAAAGACGGTTTGTTCTTCGAGATCATTTAAAGCATCAGCAGCCAAGAAATCTTCAACTTTAAAGACAGAAGAGTCAATCGGGTAGAAACCTGTTGCTTTGAAGCCTACCTCTGTTGTACCGACTGATTCAGTGTTAGAAAAAGCTTTTCGGATTAATGAAGCAACTTCATATGGAGATATTTTTTCTCCTACATTATGCACTTATTTCTGTAATATGATTTAAGTGTTCCATAGAATACAACGTCTAAGCGATTAGTCTGGTGCGACGTATGGTGTGGAGTGGATAACATAATAATATTAATCACTCTGCAAAAATTATAGGCTACCAGAGAAACGTGGCTTGAACGGTTGTTTAATGTTAATAAGACTTTTTCGTTTTCGGATAGTTTTGCATGTACAACAAAGTGTTTAAGCCATTTGATGAATAGTTCTTCTATTATCCAACCATTCTTTGAACATTCATATTATGCTGCAAGAGGACCAAGAGAGGTGAATGTGAATATTTCTCCAACAGAGGTGAAGTCGCTGTCGATAGAAAATAAACATTGGAGGTATATAAAATCTAGCGGCACTCATTGAACAAAGAACTGTTACGTTGCGACCCCGTTCCCAGCTCGTCATCGAGCCAACCTTCCTCTGACCTTTTGCCACCAAAACATTTCCTGGTTCCTGCACCGTGGAAATTTCAGTCTCGTCAATATTGCAGATGTTTCTTGGTGAAAAGTTGTATTTTTCCATAAGGTATTGTAAAAGTTCGAAGAATCGATCGACTTCCTTTTGATTGAAGCCAACATATATGTTTAAACTAGTTGCCTCCGCTTTCGTCGCGAAAGTAGATTTCTCTTTAGAAATGCCACAAGTCAATCGCAACCTGTCATTTTTAATTCGGTATTAAAATTATGTTTTATGCCATTTGTTTCGCCACGCTTGAACGCCATGTGTCTCATTTCCTTATCTGTACATCCATAAAATACAGATGCTAGATATTTTATTTGGTTCGACATTTCCTGATGAAAACGGTTTCCTGTTTCCTGGTGAAACAAAATAGGACTGACAAATTTTTCTTTCTTAATTATTTCTTGTAAGGTCGAAAACGGAATTATACATCGTTAGCAGCCGCAGGCATAGGAACCTCTTGTTAATATAATCGTTTGGTGCTAGTCAAAATTTTCAACTGACCACTTTGCTCTGTTAGTATTTCTAATACGTGGCTTCGGCATCTGCATTAAATAGAAAACTTATAATAATACGTTCTTTTTCATGAGGGCAATGTCGGTCACTTCACTGGTTTTGCCGTCATATACATGCAAACTTTCAAAAATTTTTTAGGGTTTTAAAATTTTGATTAATCACCAATTTTACAATATAACAACCTACAAATAAACTACGGTCATTTTTAAAAAATAATACATACAAGTACTTGCCACTTATTTTCAATGTTAACATAATTATAAAGAACACAATTAAGACGAAAAATTGCGACTATTCCACGTGAATGCTTGTCGTGTCTGAATCAATTAAACACGCTGACTATTAGAACCTTAAAAGCAGCCGTTCGCACAAAACGCTGTTGCCGGATCTACTTCCATTAATGAAATGGAGGTATGCCTGGCATTGCCCGCTCACCGATATTACCCAATTCTAGCCTAAGTTTACCGGGTGAAACTTCAGATATGATACAGAATTCTATTCTAGTAATTTTAAACAAACATAAGGTAACCAACAAAATCGTCGACTTTTATGCAGATAATATCAACACGAATTATGGCGCTGTTACCACTGCAGGACGCAGCAACAATTTTACAAGCTATAAGAAAATATACAATAATGTCATTGAAGTATATTCATACTTTTATATATACACGGTACGTGTGGAAGAACTAACAGCTTTTTGTGAGGACGCCGAAACCCAGTATAAAAAAATCTTGGGACACAGCAAAAGGCGATGACTCGCTTTATTGCCTGCAGTGGAAATAATTTTAGAGATGTACAATCCGCCGAAAGTGTACTTTGTGTCGCAAGAAACGATTCCAATTGAATAGCACAATTTTGTTTCCGATTAATGCTCTAATTTGTGGCTAAAATTTGTTCATAATCAAGCATCTGTTTTTGACAACACAGTAAAAAAGCCGGAATGTGACGATATTGGTTTTGCTGAAGTGTCGGAAACATATTTTGAGTTAAAAGAAAAATTGGCAAGTAGATTGTCAGAAAATTTTATACCCATCGTGATAAAGCCAACACCTATCCAAACTAGAATAACTAGAAGAAGAGGGTCTTATCCACAGAAATTACTTCATGGAACAAGTGAGAACTTTTTTCAAAAGTGTATTCAATACTTAAATAAATATAGCCATCAATATTACAGTTTTCAAAGAATTGTATGGATTTCTTTAAATAAACCTGTTACATGAGATGATATTGCACTGTCCGGTTTACCATGGCCTACGATACCTCTTGACTCTCTTTTCGGCTAATTTCTAAAAGAGCAGCCAGACTGCCTTGGTCTTATGAATTTGTCCGCTTTAGCGTGGTCTGCTGACGTGTTTCACTACATTTTTCCCACTACCGTTTTTGAGTCACTCTTTTTTCGTGTCCGCTTTGCGTAAAATTGAGGTCCCTGGGTCTTACACTTGTTCCCCAAGTTTTATTTTTTCAACTTTCACATGAACCGAGATATTTAATGTAGTACAATAGCCGGTCTCAAGTAAATCGATCACAAAGTTTACGAAACAAAACAGACCCTGTATATATCTTAGTTTGTAATTGTAGAAAAAAATGTTTCAAATAAAATTGAGCGAGGTGAGCTATACAATAAAGTTTATAAAATTCGCAACCACGCGCTTTAAACCACTTGCGGGGATGGCATTAGTTTTATTCGAGACATAACACAATATACTATACGCGAGAGAAATTTCAGTCTTCTAATTTTAAAACTGAATTTCTCAATAAAATAATCATTTCGAGCCCCTCCAAAAATTATAATGTGCACCCACCACTGATAACAATATTTATTATATTGCGAAAGCAGTTCATATGTCTCATATAGCGTAAAATAACTTTTCCTGTAACTTTGCATATATGAGCTATTACGTATGCCTTACATGTATATAATATGATTGTTGACTGTCGGTTGCCATGGCGATAAGTTGCAACATCAAGTTATTAAGGGTCATATCTTTGAAATCATAACTGCTGGACCCATAATATGTGGTATAATTGTAAAGCTAATCGGATGGACCATCAGAATATAGGAAAGTATACAGGGTGTTTCTAAAGAGTTTTTTAAAAACAAAAAGTATTGCTCAAAATCGGTCAAGTTTATTGAGTTTTCCACATTGGCAGAATTGAGGCTGCCTAGTCTTACATACGTTCCATAAGTTTCACTTTTGTAGCATTCATAGGAACCGAGATAGTTAGGGTAGTATATATTTTTTTCACGGTCAAATTACTCCGGTGTTATGATGTGCGAGTTTCTTAAACTCGCTTATTCGCTTAAGTATTAAATGATCTTTCGACACAAGAAATTAAAAAAAAATTGCGATACTTTTAGAGCAAATGGACCCAAAATTAGCAAAACAAAAAAGATCCTGTATATAGGTTAAATTGTGATTTTGAAACAAAATGTTTCAAACAAAATCGAAGGGCTATTATATAGCCTATGTAGTAAAGTTTATTGGAATATCCTATCTTTTATCGTTCCTGAGATATTTCAAAAAGTTTGTTAAGCTTCAAACTTGGCAACACCGCTTCCTATACAATATGGCAATGTGGGAAGTTTTTATTCGACGCATATTACAAGGCGCTATATGTGTGCTAAATTTCTATCTAGTTTGAATACGAAATTTTTGAACAAAAAAAATGGCTTCGCCATAATGGATTTATAAAAATAATGAAAAAAACTGTTCTGCGCGCTCATAGTCTACATCTGTCTACCAAATTTCATCCAGATCAGTTCCATAGGGAAGGAGAAATTCTTGATCATACAGACGAACTTACGTACATAAATACTTACAGCAACGATTTTTTTTAGAAAAAACTTTTTATATGAAAAATTGTTCCTTATGGCCGCCCCCCCCCCGTGTGTGAAAGGGGACGAAAAAAAGGTTGAAGACGACGATACGATGCAGCTGATGTGGCTCCGGGGGCGTGACCAAAAAT
>WYDF02009266.1:0-13729 GCA_009867245.2 Adranes taylori
AATAATTATTAAAATACCTTTTCATTACAATTTTCGAAATAACACCTACTTACTTAAAAATTCTTCTTACTGCGAAATAGTTAATATCGTTTCTATTAGTACATATAATATCATTATCTACACTTTATGCTATTTATTAAAACGTGTTACATTATGTACTTATTTTATGATTATTACAGTAAAATGCATACGTGCATATATTTAATGTTTATATCAATTTCTTCAGATGATCTATCATCATAAATAATTTCCTCTTAAAAGCTCCAAACAATCATGCAATTCATAATAATAATAAACATCACTTCAACAAAGAGTAGTAACTTTTTATTACCTTTGAACAAAATTAATTTAAAAACTTTAAAAATGTTTATTTAAAAACAAAATTAATTTAAAAACTTTAAATGACCTGTTCTGTTTTTAAAAATGAACACTAGATGGTGCTATTGACATGTGGCATTATTATATTTATTAAATTTGAAATTTATTTTTAAATTATTCACAGCTTAGAAATCGGTCGAGTAGTTTATTTACAGGTAGCATTAATAAAATACCAATTTTATGAAAGAAATGAAAATTTCTTTTAAAGGATTGTTTTTTCCTGAACAGCAGTACTTCAAATCCCTTCGTATAACAGATGTTTAGTTTACGTCTGGTTTACAATATTTCGTAGTACTGTGCTGGAGTATGTGATGAATTACATTCAAGTCGATCAAACTTGCTTGCTTTTCTAAATATAATTGATGTGCGTAATATTATTTAGGAAGATCGCCATTTGATATTATGTTCTTGTTCTTCTTCTTATCCACCGTCTCTTAACGTAGGTTGGCGATCCACATGGCAATCTGAATTGCAGCGCAACCAGTGTTGTAGATCCTTCAGCCACGAGTTTTGACCTCGTCCTACTGATCTCTTTCCGCTGATTTTACATTCGATAATTAGCTTTAGAAGGTCTTATCTATTTCCTCTCATAAGATGACCGATGTATTGTAGCTTTCTTTTGTTGGTGGTATTTGGTGGTATTTAGGAGTTCCTTTTCTTTGTTCATTAATTCTAGGAACTCAATATTGGTAACTCTACCGGTCTAAGGAATTTTAAGAACTCTCCGGTACAGCTACATCTCGAATGCCTCAATACGCTTCTCCATAGTCGAGTTGAGAGTCCAGCATTCACTCCCATATAAAAGAACTGGGATAACATAGCAACGTAACATGTGCATTCTTAAGTCGAGTGGTTGACTGATAATTCTGAAGAGCTTCCTAATGCTAAGAAAAGTTTATCGCGCATTCTCAATTCTAGCTCGAATTTCTTTGTTGCTGTTGCACTTGTCGTTAATATTGGTACAAAAATATTTTAAAGTAGATACACGTTCAACTACTTCTTTATCATGAATTTTTAATATACTTTCCACCACTTTTTTGTAAACATAATTATTTTAGTCTAACAAAGCATGTCACGTTACTAAATAGATCAAATAAATAAATAAATTATGTAAACAAACCGCACTGGGACAAAGCTGGTAAATAAATTGAAACGCATTTATTGTTTGATATATAAAATATACGAGCGCGCCTTCGTTCGCGCATTGATAATACCATAAGTATAGCAGAGATTTTTATTATAATTTTTACTTTTTGAAATCCCTATTTATTAAGAGATCCCTATTATGAAATCCATATTTATGGATGTACGCTTCCATATCTGATATATAGGTAAATAGAAAGGCATATAAACTATCTGCTCACTCCACTGTTACCTGTGTCTACACTTTAATATGTGAGAGGCCGCATAGGGAACCTAATAATACGTATGTTGCTTGTCGCTACTGCTCGACTGACTGTTTGTGCTGTGGCATGTGAGTACCGCCGATAGGAGACTTACGTTATATTGATTGATATATTAACTTGCCGTTAACTGCTGTTATTACCGTATTGTGTAATAAAGTATTGAGTGGTTGACACAGACATACCCGTTTAACGTAGCAAAAGTTGAGTGACCGCTCAAGTTTATGAATAGCGAGATTTTGGATAGAATTATTTTGTTCCTGAATTTGAGAAATCGAAGAAAGTCCAGCAGCTGTGGAGCCAGCAGAGCGATTAGCCACCTACTTGGTGATCAGCCAAACCGCAGCAATAGACAGAGCGACAGTCGTCGAGATAATAACACATTTGATGAGCGGTTTTATATACCATACACTGTTCTGTTTATCACATGTATTTTGAATTGCTTTGTTTCTCTTCCCACCCCTCCATCAACCTATTTCCTATACACCTACTGTGTATACTTCTAACCTGTGCGCCTCAAGGTTAGTTGTAGTTGCTCAGCAATAGTAACAGTGACGCGCCTCGCGGTGCTACGCGCCTATAGTATTCCTTTTTACATGACCTACTAGAGTGTATACTTCTAACCTGTGCACCTCAAGATTAGTTGTATTCGCTCAGAAACAATACAGTGATGTGTCTCGCGGTGTGACATGCCTGCGAAACTTTTCCTGTGTCTGTACTCATTTGCAAATCACCTACACGAGTGTATAATTCTAACCTGTGCGTTCCAGGGTTAGTTTTAGTCACTCGACAACAGTAACACTGGCGCGCCTCGGCGGTGTTACGCGCCATAGTAGACTCCTAGGATACCTAACTTTTCCGTTATTAATATCGTGTACTTAGATTTATCCCCGAATTCCCGATTGTATTATTGATTGTTTGTACATGCTTTCCGCGTTATTATTGTTTTGTTTATCTTATCAGCGTACATTTATACTGATTTATTTGCATCGCTTAAATATTGTTTTCTTTATAATAAAATCGCTACTGTTTATTTGCTAATCGTCATTGCGTGGTATTGATTTAATTTAACATTTGATTATTTGATTGTACATTAGTATTTCTATTTTTGTGTATATTGTCCAATAGACTAGTGATAGAAGACCAATAGACTTTATTTTGTGAAATCGTTAAACACTATTTTATTAATTAGCAGCTAGAACCTTTTTCAGTTGCGCACAAGAACACAATCACCTGGACTACTCATGTACTCGTAGCTATCAGTGCCCTCAGTAAATCCACTGAGGATCGGTGGAACAAAAAGAGCAGTTCCAACATGCGGTCTCACGTTAAACTGACTTGGCGCCCGAGAATACACATTTCCGAAGGTTGTTATATTCTGAATAAATTAAGATATTTGTTTGCGCCATTTGTGTCAGTCGCTATGACTCTCCGTTAGCAGCGTCGCGAGCGAGAGTCTGTCACATTGGTTTTTGATGTGTTCATATGCAAGTTGAATTCTTCAACGCATTCCACAAGGTTCAAAGGAAACTGTAATTCATCGAGACTGCTAAGATCACAGTTTCATCTGCATATCTTAAGTTATTAATAGAAACTCCATTGATTTTGATACCAAGACTTATGTCAATTAGAGCTTCTTTAAAAACTGTCTCTGAGTATATATTGAAGAGCAGCGATGATAAGATGAACCCTTGACTAACGCCTTTCTTAATTTGTACCGCTTCTAAAGTTGATTGTTCTAATTTAACTTCCAGGGTTTTATTTCAGTACAGATTGGCAATAAAAAGTACGTCTGATCTGTTTTTGATGTTGTATACACTCAAACGTCTTTCAATAGGCTGCTTTTCTGCTATTAGTTTGAGCGTTTTTCTCTGATAGCAATCTGAGTGAAATCTGGCCTATCGTCATTGAACAGCGACTCTACTTCTACTAGACTCCTTCCTTCCACTATACTCCTTCCATCTTTGCAGTTTATTTTCTAATAAGTGTATTTTTCTTTCTAATGCAGTTTATTGCAGTTTATTTTCCAATAACTTGGTTATTGGAGTCTCTGAAAATGGTCGCATTTCGCTTTTTGGTCATCTCTTTTTTTGAGTATGTTAAACGTGTCATATGTTGCTTATAGAAATTCAATTTTCACACATTTTCCTTTGAGCCAGTTTTGTCACAGGTTCTTTTGTCACTATTATTTTATGCTTCCTTCTTATGTCCATCAGTTGTAGTCTTTATCCAATCGTCTTTATCCATTGTAGTTTTATGCTTTCATGCTTTCATGCTTTTTAACGTGCTGGGTGTAACTTATCGTATTTAAGGTGTAACTTAACGACGTCTAGCGCTGTTTGATATCATTCCAACCTTCTTCAATACCCTCTGGCAGCGTTATTTGCAACACTTTCGTATGCAGGACTTCCTTCACATCGTCACTGGTTTCTGGATCTGCAATGTCCCTAATGTCAATCCTCTTAATATTTGGTACTTTTTTCGAATTTTTGAACAAGTCTACACGAATTTCCATACCGACAGGATTGTGTTCTGAATTTATATTAGCACCTGAATATGTCTTTACTCATTTATACCGTGATATTTTACTTTACTATTGAGTAAGATATTATATTACCCTGGGACAAAGGCATCCTTAAGCACCTCTGAAACTGCAGTACAGTTGATTTTCATTAACACATGAAAAAGGCTTGGGTTAATGGCTGTAAGGAAATATTAAAAAAACATCGACCGAGGCTCAGAATATTTCCGGGATATTTCCCAACTACTGCTTTAGAGCATTGAAGAGCAGCTAATGCTGAAATGCATACAATGATTTGTATGCTAGATGCCATCGATGAAATCAGGAAACCCAACGACGTCACATCATTCATCACCCTAACAATAACAGCCTTACATCGCACAACAGAAGAACATACATATCTAATTAATGTCTCGCTGGCTGAATTTAGATGATTTATTGCCTAACTACGTCATTGTACTCTTTGATGTCAAACACAAATGTGCAGACAGCGATTTACATCTTTCAAAATTGTTGAAGCTTTCAGTACCATGTTTTGGAGGTGCCACCTTCAAAGTAAAACAGATAATGCTTCGAACGCATGCAAAAGTGTATAAAGAGTAACAGTGAATAGTTATAAAAGCAATAAAACGATTTGGACCAAAAATTTGTTTTATTTATTATTGTTTTTGTAAAATTTAAAAGATAACTCTCATAGTAAGTCAGAACTATTTAGAAGTTCAATATTGAATAATTTGAATAATCACGCACGTTAAGTTTTATTAATCATTTCAGCGTACTGTAATGTCGGTATCCTAATGAAATAAATATTAACCGGATATATTATCTGTTACTCCTATACCCCTTCAAAATCCAGTTTGTGTCAAAAATAACACGTCATTTTGTTTCATGTCCAATTCCAACCTTTTGAAAACAGCCTGTACAAACCATTTATGGCAGTTATCCCCTGTAACTTTCTACCTTCGTCCTGTCACCTCTTTTATAAAACGGCACGATTACTTATATTATTTTTACACTTCCACACCTCATTCATTCCTCTCGCTAACTCACTTATTCCTTGTTTATTCAAACATTTCCCTCCATCCACCACCATTCCATTTTCTCCCACACAAGTACTCTTCTTTATTCCTTTAATTTCCTTCATTACCTTATAGACAATAATCCAATATCTTTCCCACACATTTCATATTTTCCCTCTTCTTTCTAGTTTACTTTCATATTGCTTCCTACATCACTGTTCTAAAGATGCCACTGCATTGGTGGAACATGTAGACAATAAATATTTGTTTTAAAAAGTGTTCATTGTAATTAACATTAATAATTTTATATAGTATATAATAAAGTATATAAAATATTTAAAATATTATTATAATGAATCTGCGCCTAAAAGCATGCCCACATTCATTAACCCACTTAAATTTTACTGTCAGAATCTGAAAATTTAAATTTTCCTTCGCTTCCAGCTATAAAGGAAAATATGCTACGTTGGCGATAACCAAATTCTTCCCCCAAAAGTTTTAAATAAATATGCCGAAAATATCAAAGAATTGCCAAGCAAGAGCCCCAATAGTATCAGGATGCCTTCTCCAATTATAGTTCACAAACACAACAATTATGGAAATATTAGGAAATATATGGAGCTTAATCATATAGAGTTGGATTCAGCCAAATACTGCAATGAAGGAGTTAAATTCTTTATAAAGTGTTAAGAGGACCTTAGAAAGACAAGAAAGCTTTGGAAGGTATGGGAGAACCATTTCAAATTTATCAATTTGCAGATGAAAAAGAATTAAAAATACTACGAGAGGACTTCCAGGAACCAATTCCAATGATGAAATAAAGAAAAACTTAGAAGAACAGGGACTTACAGTAAACTCAGTACGCTGTCTAGGGTACAAAACTAAAAAGTTCCCACTGGTTCTAGTAAATACTCAGAAAATAGACAAAGATAAACAACTGTTTGATGTAAAACATGTAATGGACGTAAGGGTGTCAATGGAACCGAAGCATCGTCCAACACGTACACAGCAATGTTTTCGGTGCCAGATGTTTGGCTCATGCTAAATATAGATGTAACGCAAGTCAACTGTGGACAGAGCCATCCATCTTGGAAGTGCACTAAAAAATGAGCAATATATGTGTGCAAACTAAGCTAGTAATCATAGAGCAAGTGGTTGGAACTGTGTGAAAAACCCTGATCTCATGAAGCAGCAAAAAGAACAAGAAAAACGTCAGAAAATTGAAGGCGCACAAGTGCTTAACTCACAAAGCGTAAATGAATGATCTCAGCAAGAAACTTAGCCAAATAGTGTTGAGTTTACTTCCAGGGATAATTAAAGCAATAATGTACCCTAATGGAGTATAAGTCCAAATGTAAAATAATAACATAGAATTCAAACAGCATACAAAGCCACATTCAATACTTAAAGAACTTTTTGGAAGAAGAAAACGTAGTCATCCCACTCATATCAGAAATCAGGCTGAATAAAGGAGAGAAAGTGACTATCCCTGAATTGTAGATCTACAGAAAAGATAGAAATGCTAGCAGTGGAGTTGGAGTAGCAATTATCATACGCACAAAATGTTGTTGCTGTGATGTTGCGCAAGTTAATGAAGAAAATAAGCCCAGTCAAGACACCCTCATGACAAGGCCAAACTTAAGAAAGCACAACAAGAGGTGAAACATATGTTACAAAAGAAACGAAACGAAAACTGGAGGAGAATATTCCGTTGATTGCAAAAAGTTGCCAGTTGATTTACGAGGACAAAGACAAAGCTGAACTTTGTGCAACCCACTTCGAAAACCAATTTACCAACAAAGATCCCATTCTGAATATAGTAGAACAGGCAGTGAACCACACAATATTCTTAGATTACAAATAGGTTGAAGAAGAGGAAGTAAATATATTAAAACATCTAAATCCATACAAGGCGCTGGGAGAAGATGGAATAGCCAACATCGTCATAAAACTTCTTCCACCACAGGCAACAAAAACGATCACTGAAATCATCAACAAGATTATTGTGTGCAGTTATTTTCCAAAATGCTGAAACAATGCAATTATTATCACTATATCAAAGTCAGATAACAATGATAAGAATAGATGAAGAAAATAAGAATGCTATAATACACAGAGCATTAAAGAAACGATTTTAAGCAACAGCAGCGTTCTTAGGTATTGAAAAGGCCTACGATCGTGTGTTGACAGACGGGGTAGTCTTCAAAATGTCAGGTCTTCAATTCCCACTAGAATTGATCTAAATAACAGAATATTTCAGGTTAAAATAGGAAACCAACTATCGACAAAAAGAACAGCTAGCCAGGATCTACCTCAAGGGTCCCAGGTTCTATTTAATATTTAAGTGAGTAATATGGCTAAACCGCAAGAACTAAAACGAACCGAAATTCTACAGTTTGCCGATGATACAGATACAGTTACGTATGGTAGAACTCCAGTTGTTGTAAGGAAAAGAATAGAACGAGGTTAAAGACCATTTCTGAGTTTTCCAATATATGGAAAATAAAAATCAATCATCGAAAACTGAAATAGTCAGATTTGGTAAAACAAAATGCTTTGAAAGGAGTATAACATATATTCATGAAAAAAAAAATCAAGACGTAACGGAGCGCAACATACCTTGGTTGCACGTTTGACCAGAAATTAGATTGGAGGTCTCATATCAAATGTAAGCGGTGGCCATGAAAATTGCAAATAAGTTATATTCAAAATTGAAGTTAGTCATTACAATAAAAGCAATGTCCAAAATCATGAATTATATGTTAATGCAAGAGTTACTGTACGGTTCTGAGTTATGGATCAAAAGTTCGGAAAAGCAAAGGAAATGGACCATAACAAACTTCTAAGAAAAATACTAAATGTACCCTGGTATATAAGAAATTCTGAAGTAAAAGAGAGGCTCAAAGCACCATCGATACTCGAACTAGCCAAAGAAAGAAGAGGTCAATTAATTGAACGATTAGCTTCGCATCCAAATTCAGAAACTAGTAAAGATAATGTAAGCTTAAACAGGCTGGATACACACCAAATGGTCTAAAACAAAACCCATCATGGCTCCCATATAACAGGCTGAACGGGCCCTGCACTCTAATATAATTGCACATAAGCAATTGAACTGGAAAAACAAAGGTTAACAAAAAAAAAGAACCACTTGGCATTGATTTGCGCCACCGGTAATTATTGACATCGAGATATTTCTTGGTGCAAGTTTTTCAGAGATTAATCAAAACCACAATATTCAACCGTACACTAATCAAAGGATTCGTGTATAGCCATAATGAAACATCGGTGTTTTATTCTAAGAATCAAATGCCTTTTGTAAACGTTGTAAAAATATGAAATTGTTTGGATAATAATTTTATTTTGACACATTTGCCATTTGTAACTTCTAACAATTCTGACATCAGAATTGTAATTACACAACTTATGAAATTATTGTACTTCCATAATATCAATTACATTTTGTCTTATAGCAGGCCGTTATTTATTGGTAATATTCTATACACGCATTCAATCAATTAAACTGTAAATCTAAAACAACAATTCTGAGGACCTATAATTATTATCGCTTAGTAGTATAGAGTGCCGCGTGTTTCACTGCTATAAATTTTATCCATTACATTGTTGCAAAATGCATACAAATAACGATACGTTCATCGTTTAAAACATTTCTATAATTTTAAATAATTATTATCGAAAATAAATTATATTACTGTTCTAGTACTGTAAATTAAAACAATGCCATAAAAAATATTACTTTCAAACTTTTTTTTATCTTTAATATTCTAGTCATTAAATTGAATCATAACACACATTTTTGTTTGTTGCTATAAAATAATCTTATATATGAAATATTAGAAATTATTGAAACCCGTGTGGAGTTAGCCATAGAAAATAAAATATTTTCATATGTTTTTCGAATAGAAACAACTTAATCACTATTCTTAATCAGTATTTAGCTAATTTTCCAAAAAAAAGTTGCTTCTGACCCCAGCCATAGAGTATTTCTATTAAGGTGCACTTTACACCTACGTCGTATAAACGCAAGTTTAAGAATTTTTTTGAAAAGTTCTGCAAATAATTACACTTTGAAAATTTCATATGTTCTTCAAAATTGTATTCTCTTAATGAATACTTAGTTAACTTGCCAAAAAAAGTTGCATCTGACCCCAGCCATACAGTATTTCCGTTAAGGTGGACTTTACACCTATATCGCATACACCCAAAGTATACGAATTTTTCTGAAAATAATTACGTTTTGAAAATTTGATAAGCAATTAAAAATTACTTGTTCTTAAAGAATATTTAGTTAACGCAAAAAAAAGTTGTCTCTGACCCCAGCCATAGAGTACTTATATTAAGGTGCACTTTAAACCTGCATTGTATAAACACAAAGTTTAAGAATTTTTCTGAAAAGTCCTGAAAATTATTACGTTTTCAAAATTTGACGTGCTATTGATAATTCCATGTTTATAATGAATATTTAGTTAACTTGCCAAAAAATGTTGTCTCTGACCTCAACCGTAGCCTATTTACTATAAGACGCACTTTACACCTATAGCGAATAAACGGAAAATTTAAGAATTTTTCTGAAAAGTTCTGAAAATAATTACGTTTTGAAAATTTGATGTGCTGTTGATAATTCTATGTTCTTAATGAATATTTAGTTAACTTGGCAAAAAATGTAGCCTCTGATCCCAACGCACTTTACACCTATAGCGAATAAACGAAAGGTTTTAGAATTTTTCTGAAAAGTTCTGAAATTAATTACATTCCAAAATTTTACATGTTGTTGATAATTGTATGTTCTTAATGAGTATTTAGCTAATTTTCCTAAAAAGTTTGTTCGAACCCCACTCATAGAGTATTTCTATTAAGATGCATTTTACATCTAAATCGTATATACACAAAGTTTACGAATTTTTCTGAAATGTTCTGAAAATAGTTACATGTTGAAAATTTCATATATTATTGATAATTGTAAGTTCTTAATCAGTATTTAGTTAATTTTTGAAATAAGGTTGCTTCTGACCCAAGCCATAGAGTATTTCTAATAAGATACACTTTATACCTATATCGTATAAACGCAATGTTTAAGAATTTTTCTGGAAAGTTCTGAAAATAATTACATTTTAAAATTTGATATGTTATTAACAATTGTATGTTCTTAATGAATATTTAGTTAATTTTCCAAAAAAAAGATGCTTCTGATCCCATCCATGGCGTATTTAGTATAAGATGCATTTTACCCCTATTGCGAATCAATGCTAAGTTTAAACGCAAAGTTTAGGATTTTTTCAGAAGTTCTGAAAATAATTACATTTCCAAATTTAATGTGCTGTTGACAATTCCATGTTTTTAATGAATATTTAGTTAGCTTGCCAAAAAATGTTACCTCTGAACCCAACCATAGCGTATTTATTATAAGACGTACTTTACACCTATGGCAAAGTTTAAGAACTGTTCTGAAAAGTTTTGAAATTAATTACATTTCGAAAATTTGCCATATTGCTGATAATTGCATGTTCTTAATGAGTATTTAGCAAATTTTCCAAAACAAGTTGCTTCTGACGCCAGCTATAGAGTATTTCTATTAAGGTGCACTTTACATCTACATCGTATAAACGCAAGTTTAAGACTTTTTTTTGAAAACTTCTACAAATAATTACATTTTGGGAATTTGATATGTTATTAAAATATGTATCTTCTTAATAAATATTTTGTTAACTTGTCAAAAAAAGTTGCATCTGACCCTAGCCATATAGTATTTACATTAAGGTGCACTGTACACCCACATCGCACATAAACGCAAAGTATAAAAAAAATTGTGAAAAGTTCTGAAAATAATTACATTTTGAAAATTTGATATGTAATTAACAATTATTTGCTCTTAATGAATATTTAGTTAATTTGCCAAAACCAGTTGCCTCTGACCCCAAGCATAGAGTATTTCTATTAAGGTGCACCTTACAACTGCATTGTATAAATAAGAATGTTTCTGAAAAGTTCTGAAAATAATCACATTTTCAAATTCTGTTGATAATTTAAGATTTCTTCTGAAAAGTTGTGAAAATAATTACATTTTCAAATTTGATGTGTTGTTGACAATTCTATGTTCTTAATGAATATTTACTTAACTTGCCAAAAAATGTTGCCTATGACCCCAACCATATAGCGTATTTATTATAAGACGCACTTTACACCTATAGCCAATAAACCCAAAGTTTAAGAATTGTTCTGAAAAGTTCTGAAATTAATTACATTTCAGAAATTTGACATGTTATTGATAATTATATGTTCTTAATTTAGCTAATTTTAGCTTAATTTAGCAGTATTTAGCTAATTTTCCTAAAAAGTTGCTTCTGACCCCAGTCATACAGTATTTCTATTAAAATGCATTTTACATCTAAATCGTATAAACGCAAAGTTTACGAATTTTTCTGAAAATAATTACTTGTTGAAAATATAATATGTTGTTGATAATTGCATGTTCTTAATGAGTATTTAGCTAATTTTCCAAAAACGGTTACTTTTGACCCCAGCCATAGAGTATTTCTATTACGATGCATTTTACATCTAAATCGTTTAAGTGCAAAGTTTAAGAATTTTTTTGAAAAGTTCTGAAAATAATTACATTTTGAAAATTTTATATACTGTTGATAATTGTATGTTTTTAATGAGTCGTTAGTTAATTTTAAAACAGTTGCTTCTGACCCCATCCATAGCGCATTTATTACCTATAAGATGAATTTTACACCTATAGCGAATCAAAGAATTTTTCTGAAAAGTTTTGAAAGTAATTACATTTATAAAATTCGACGTATTTTTGATAATTGCATTTTTTACTATGTAATTAGTTGATTTGTCGAAGAAAACGTGTTTCTGACTTCACAATAAAAGCGTTTTCAAAAGCCGTATATTAAAATGCATTTAATATATGCAATGAGATTTTGTAGCATAGTGGGGGAAAATGTAAATGTTTTTCTAAATTTCATTTTCTAAGTTCATTTTGATTATTTCTATTCGAAAAACATATTCATTTTGAAAATATTTAATTTTTTTTATGGCTGAGCTTATGGGTAACTCCACACGGGTATAATTGAAACAACAGTTATTTGCATCACGTAATCACTCATCATGGAGACAGTTTGCTACAATTATTGAAATTCAGGTAATGGAGTAGTTAATATAATTTGCATAAAAACAGTACACCAGAACACTCATTCACCACTTTCTCACACTTGTGTAGATACACGTTGTTAACAATTGTGGCTAAACCAGTGAGAAGCACCACTATGTTAATATTTTCACCAATTATAAGCGCTTGAATGATGAGGCCTTGGACAGTGCTGTATTAACAATATCGACATCCACTCCCTGCTGTATTTCAATATCTTGAAAGGCGTTATAAAGCCTTTGGTGTCCTTATTAGTAAGAAGTTTCTCCTGTTGCACTAAGATGAGTGTTGCGTCGTTTTTGAGTGTCACATTAATCGGACACATTACTACCCAAAGTTTTTCTTTCTATATACTTTACATACGCCGTACTACAACAAATGTATTGGTATTAAATGTCATTTTGATCAGTTCTGGCATTTTCACGCATATTTTTTGATTGCATTTACTTTTAAACTTGATAACAACTATAATACTTTAAAATTAAGAAAGGAAAAGTAGAACTTTAGAGTATTCCAGCCAATACTAATTGAAAAAAAGCTACAGTGTTTCTTTACGCAGTAAGCAGATAATATCCGGAGCCTGCAGGTTCTTCAAATCTGTAGACTCGCGGCCATTGCATTATAACATACTTAAGCATACAATATTATATTTCATGTAATATTTCAACTGTATAACCATTATTTAAGTATTCCATAAAAGCGGATGAAACTATTATCTAATAACAGGAGACAACTAGAGGATTCGATCCACGGATCGTATACTCTGCGATGTCTCCAGTAGACATATTATGTTGTAACATTACGTCACGCTAACAGGGGTACTTCTAGGATCTAAGCCACCCCTGCCATACTCCAGGATGTCCCTAAGCAATATTTAGAATAAAATTTAGGTTTCGAGCAGGGGGACTTGTCTGGGGAATGAGCACTGCCTTGCTTATACTCACAGATAATCAAGGCCCAAAAGCTTCTGTGTATCATGGAAAAGAAGTGTTTACATTCAGGGGATATCTGTTGGACGGGAACCGCGTTTGGTGTTTTCTATTCTCCCAATTATTCACAAACATAATTCAATTTTGATGTACCATACATTCAGAAGACATTCGTAAAATTATTATTTAAATGTATTGAACATATTGTTATATTATCAACTGTATCATAGCATTACTATGTATGCCGTCAACTCCTAATAAAGAAATCCTCTTCAGAATAAATTTCTGGGACAATATATATA
>WYDF02009277.1:0-13728 GCA_009867245.2 Adranes taylori
GCGATAGTTTGTTGTTTTAATTTATTTTACAAAAGATGTTATGATTTATTAATATGGTACCTATGGGGTACAGTAAGGCAATCCTAGGTTGGGCAAACTGAGACGTGTCCACTGTACCCCATTTTGGACGATCATTTTATATTATTCAGAAAATGACAAGGAACAGAAAAACTAACATAGGATCCTTTTCCGAAAACCAAATAAAAACTGCTGTAAAACTATTATAGACGAAGGGTTTCCATTGCGAAAAGCGGAACTAAAGGGAGTGTCATGTCCGACCTTAGCAAGGTAAATTGTAATATAGGAAAGGAGGGTAGAATTAGCATCGTATGAAACAGCTTACTTAGTTAATAGGATTTTTTAATTTTAGGTACGTGAAAAAATAACACCAATATTACAGAAGTTAGACTGAGCCCTTTCTACGAATGCCGTCAAATTATGACGAAAGATCAAGAAGATGCTTTGGCAGGCTACCACCGGGATGTGTTCAACAATGAATTACGGCCTAACAACTCTTGGATCTCGTTGTCTAGCATACGAAATGGCACAAAAAAAATAATATCCAAATGCCAAATAAATGGTCAGACCACAAAGCTGCAGGTCTGGAATGGATGAGAGGTTTTTTAAAACGATATCCCACCCTAAGCATCAGACAACCGGAAGGTTGTAGCTTGTCGTGTGCTACATCCTTTAATAAGTGGGATTTTTTTTTGATAAATTAAAGCAGGTCTTAAGCAGACACGAAAGTTTTGCCAATGGTTCCAGGATTTGGAACTTGGACGAAACGGGGACGACCACCGTCCAGAACCAAAAAAGTTATCGCTTGCAAAGGAGTCAAACAAGTGAGTGAAGTAACTAGTGGCGAGCGGGGACCGTTAGTTACCACCTGCTGCTTTATAAGTGGCCAAGGAAATACGATTCCACCAGCTATCATATTTCCTAGGACGAATTTTAAACCACATATCCTTCGAAATGCACCACTTGGTAGCTTGGGACTCGCAACACTGTACAAATTTCTCATTGGAAAACCCAACATCATTGCTCTTTGACAACCATTAAAGTCACCTTTCAATGGAATGTATTGACTTAGCCAAATCTAACGGGGTGACTATTTTAACTTTTCCTCTCCATTGCAGCAATAAACTGCAACCATTAGATGTGAACGTTTATTTTTCATTTAAAGCGCACTACAACCGAGCTGTCGATTCTTGGCTTATGCATCACCTTGGCATTCCAATGACGATGTACGATATACCGGAGTGTATTACCAGTACATTTCACCATTCCATGGTTCCGATTACATCATATCGGGCTTTCGTTAGTCAGATATTTTTCCGTATAATCGGTACGTTTTTACAGAAGACGATTTTCTTCCCATCTGCGTTACAAATAGACCTGAGCCGTCCACATCTTCAAATATTGTTACTGAATTATAAGTTTTATATTCTAATAAAAATGGCCAACAGTCGCAAGAAGATGTTACTACTTCAAATGCTGATGTTATAAAAACCCCGCAGCCTCAGTGATGATTCTAAAGCCTCAACTATAACAGCGAAAGCATTTTTAACCCCTCGGGAATATTCTAGAGTTTCCCAAAGCAACTCGGAGAAAACAAGTGCAAAAAAGAAAGAGCGGAAAAAAAATTATTCCAACAGACTCCCCGGCAAAATTGGAGTTGGAAACAAAGAGGGCCGAAAAACGCAAAGCTAAAGCAAGCATAGTAAGAAAAAAATATATAGAGCCGGAATCTAGTTCATCAAGTGACGAAACAGAGGCCCGGGATAGCTCATCTGATTATGATGTGAACATAGATGCTCCTATAACAGGATTTGAAGCATTAGATAAGAATGCCGCCATAAACGACTATGTGCTTGTGAAGTTCGCTGGTAAAAAATTCATAAAATATTTTGTTGGCAAAATTTTAAGTGAGATATCCAATGATTCCTAATGTGACATAAGTTAACTGCGAAGAAGAAATAAATCAAACAAATTTGTCTACCCAAACGTTCCCGAAGTTGTTAGTGTTTTGTTGCAAGATATAGTGAATTTTGCAATAAAGAAATCTGATTGTGGACCATACTAAGTCTCACTGGGGCACAGTGGACCACAATGGGGCACAGTGAGACTATTTGCAATGTTAAAAATAAATATTTCCTGTATTTTAGTTTTAAAATTTAAGTTCATTTTTCTTATATGGAGAAGAGCGAATTAAAAGAATAAGAGCTTAAATTTTTTTTATAAAAATGTCGAAAGTTAAAACTGAATTATTAAATTATTTATTCAAGGGATTGTGAAATATACTCGCACAGCAATACACTTTAATTGGATCAAAATTCAAAATTATTAGAGCCTTTAATTTATTAAAGCCCCTTAATAAAATAAGTACGGCTTATGAATTAATTAAATAAATAAAATACAATAAAGACATTTAAGAGATTCAAATTGTTTAAAAAAGACCAGGTAAGGTAGATGCATTTCTGCCATTCGATGAAAGCCGTCCTCAGTACCTTCTACTCTGTACATAGCATCATTGCACTGCATTATGAGTCAGCGCTCTACTATGTCCATCACCTGGCTTGTTTAAATCAATTTGATTTAAACAAGCCAGCCAACCAAATAAATTACTTATTTGATTTTATTATACTTTTAATTGCCACCAGCCTGCGATGATTCTGTTTTTTAACTTTTGAAGATTGATTCCAATGTTTGTTGGGGCGCTGAACCCGAAAATGATCTTAGTTTCTTTCACGTCAGAATTCTTTGCAAATCGCAATTGTCGTCGAAAAATATCACAAATATGAGATTTAATGACAGAGTGTCCGGACCCGTAAAGACACCCTCTTTTAGTTTTGCGGTTGACAAGGCTGGAAGTTTGTTTAATTGGAAACAATTACCATCTTTTCGTAAGGCTTTCACAAATTGCATCATCAAGCTTAATTTAATTTGTAGAGGTGGAAGGAGAACTTTCGTCGACTCGATGAGAGGTGTTTGGAGCACATTTTTACTTCAGGTTCCAATGACGCTCGTTGTGGCCAATCTTTCTGTTTCCAATTATTTGCCCTGTCCCTGCTATCCCACTCACAGAAAAAACAAGGAAACTTTTTGTACCCTCCTTGATGTCCAAGGATCAGCAATATTACTTTGAGATCACCACACATGATCCACTTATGATCGTCGTACTTACTTTTCTGGAGAACAAATTGTAAATTGTCATACCGTTCTTGTAAGTGTACAGAATGCCCTATGGGTATTGACGCATACATGTTTCCGTTGTGAAGCAGGACAACTATAAGGCTCGATGAATATTCTCAAATCAGTGCTTTCGTACAAAATGTTGAATGTCTTAAACAGTCCACACACAGCATTCCAGAACACTAAGCCTCCTTCTTCTGAAAAGTATGAAATAAAATCTTTTTCTCTGTACCTGAACCAGGAAAACGGAACACCAGCTGCGAGCAAGTGCTTTTATTTAAGTCGTTAAGCAATTCTTAAGCCTCTTGGTTCAGATTATAAGTCTCGAATCAAATCGTACAGTTCAGTTTGTGTAAATGGTTGTGGAGCAGAATTGCCAGGTTCGTATTCAATTTCTAAACCATCTACTTCAAGTAAATGTTCTGGTTGCATAGGCACTGGTACCTCTGGACCAACCAAATATGCCGATGGCATATTTGGATAGACGATGTTCTTTTTATTCTTTACATTGAAACCGTGAACACCGATTGAACAAAAGTAACAATCATCACTATGATTTTGTGACTTTCGCTAGACCGTCGGAACGCCAAATCTGACAATGTTATTCACCCTTTTACCACCGTCTCAGTCCTTCAACACACGTATAGAAAATATTGTGGGGTGCCCAAGTTTTGTCTTGATCTCCTACTTTTACACCGAAATACGCGTGATACACTTGCCGCACGAACGCTGTAATATGTCTTTTTTGTCTTGACACCATTAACTCATCACAAATGTATCAAAAGGAATCTGCAGACTTTTACAGCCTCTTGGCGCCATTTTGAATACTATATGTTTACTTTTTAGCGTATATCCGCCGACACAAACACTTATGATCGCGGAGGATACGTACCAACTGTTGCTTCAACATTGACAGCCAGATGAGATGTACAACACGTTTAATGACGAAAGTGCTGCCATCTGTCGGTTTTACGATGTCAACGATTCATTTTCATCATAACCCGACAGATGGCAGCATTTCCTATGTATTTAAATCTGTCAGTACGTCTTATATTTGTGATTTTTTTTTTCGATACGTAACACATTTTGGCAAATTGCAATTTACAAAAAATTCGGACGTGATGGAAAGAAACTAAGGTCACTTTTGGATTCAGTGTACATAAATACATAGAAATCCGTCATCAAAACTCGAAAAAGATGATACAACAGGAGGCTTGTTTGCCTAGGAATTGTTTGCCTAGGATATTACTAGATCTTATGTTATTAAATGCAGTTTAAGAAGAACTAATGGTGAGACAATCTATCGGGATGGCTATGGCTGGAAAAAGTGGCCTCGCCTTATGACTTTATGACGTGGGCATATAATTTTATTGGATACCAAGACAGCTCGACAGAAATGGAGCCAGACGTTCAGAAGCAATATAGATAAGGTGCAGCTGTTATTCTGCATATTTGTAAACGAATACAGAAATGCACTTTATTGTTATAATAATTTTTCTTCGTATGATCTTCTATTGAAATTACGAGAACGTCATATTTTTGCAGCTGCAACTGTCCGCATAAATAGATTGTTCAAACCACCATTGATCCAAAAAAGACTTTGATGATCAAATTTTAAGCGAAGATAGAATCATTATTGTAAAGTGGATGGATAATAATGCTGTCCATCTGGCATCAAATTTTATAGGAAAACGTGAAGTCGACAAAGTGCGTAAACGGAAAAAAAAAGGGGGAATAAGTATATAGATATAGATCGTCCGCAAATGGTAGAAGAATATAATCATAGCATGAGCGGGATTGATTTGCTGGATCAAATGATAACCCTATGTAGGATTTTCATAAAATCGAGAAAATGTATTCCTCGGGTGATAATAATGCACTTTGTTAATTTCGCTTTAGTGAATAGTTGGAATGAGTATAGAGCCGACTATCAGAAAACAAACATGCCAAAAAAGAGAGAAATGGATCTTCTAACTTTCAGAGCAAGAGTTGCAGAAAGCCTCATTCTTTAGGGCAACACGATTTCAAGAAAAAAAAAACAAAAAGGTCGACCAAGTTCTGATCAAATAACTTCGAGTAGTCCCACAAAAATTTTTCATAGAGGAGAAAAACGTTCATTCACTGAAGTACAGAAGGATAATATTCAGGTCTGAAGGGGCTAAATAACATAAGATCTAGTGATATCGTAGACAAACATTTATACAATTAAACGTATAATCAAATCAAATAAATAATTTTCAAATTGATTTAAACAAGCCATATGGTGGACATAGTAGAGCGCTGGACTCATAAAACAGTGCAATGATGGTATGTACAAAGCAAAAGGTACTGAGGACGGCCTCCACCGAATCATAGAAATGCTTCTATCTTTACCTGGTCTTTTTTAAGTCTTTTTAAGTCTAACTATTAGCTAGCAACATTTAATTTACAAAGAAACTACTAGGAATCAATACAGATCGGTTCGTGGATAAAATAATATAATAGTGTCGTTCTGGTTTGTTAAATATTCATAAATATCAATACGACACCGGTAAACTTTATTATTAATTAACAAATGAATATAGAAACTTTCAATCCACATTAATACATTAGTAAATCGATTGTTAATTTATTTGTAAATGAAAATTAGTAACATTGAAAATTAAATTATTAACCGAAGATTAAATGCATAAAAACCCCTAAAGTGTTTTTAATCCCTTTAAAATAAATGAATATGTACTTACATTGAAACCCTTGACATCTTAGTAACAATAAAAGACAATCGCGCTAGCAAAAAACCTCTAACGATAACCGTAAGAAAATTCTAAAGTAAATATAAGAAAAAGCTAGTAAGAGTTTTCGCTTATATAAAGAAATCGATTGTACTGCCCTCCGACGGGATAACTGGCGTACTAAAGCTCACTGTATCCCATTCCTACTTATTGCATTTTTGTTACATACAAAGTTCATCTGTACAAACTAAACCAGGAGGTACGCGCCGCAAGCAGTGTCATCAATATCAAGTAAAATTTATGTATGTTGTAGAAGTCCATTTAGTTAAATGCAATACTATTTTTGTTATACTTGCACAATTCAGTTAATTATTATTGTACAATACAATTACGATTATAGATTTTATTATATAAGACTTATTAACTTTACCAATAAACGGGATTTCTTATTTAGACGTTACGCTGTGTGTTTCTATTTATTTAGCACCGTTGTTCCAAAATTAGTTACTCCACATTACCAGTACATTAGTAATACTAATTATAGTAGAAACAAAAATTTAAAACTGCTAGCGTCGAGCCAACTAGATGAAAAAGCCATAAGAAAGCTCAGGCTTGTTCAAAAAAATTAATCTGTCGCAGAAAGGGTTTCTTTAGGCCATCTATTTTTTATAGAAAAGTAGGCCAACGCCTCACAGAAGTACTCATCTGACTGCGGTAAATATTAAAATAAACAGCATTCTACGAGCAGTTTGATTCAAAAATTATTTATTAAAAAATTTATACCTTTCGTAGTCTTCTCCTTTCTCGAAGTGTAGCTGCTTTTCTTCTATCAATAGAAACTGTTTTCTTCTTGCATGCTTTACATGCCCATGCTAAACATTTACGTGGCCCACTTGCCGTTTGACCGCAACCGAGTGGAACTGCTGGTTCAAGGACATGACATACCTATTACAAAAAGAATAATTAAATGGAATTGATAAGATATTAGGTATGTGTTTGAAAAAGAAAATGAATAATGAGGATCTAATATATTTTTGTTTTGTAGAAGTGGAATTCAAGGTTTTTAAATACATTTCCCTATCAATTGTGCCACTTGTGACGTATGCAAGGTTTCCGTTTCCACACTGAGAAAGGACTTGGCAAACAAGAAATTTAGTAGCAAAGATTTCGATACCAATTTCCATTTCCCGAAAATTGGTTTCTGTTTTAGACAATGTACTGCAATTTTACTTTTTGTGCTACAATATATTAAGCTAGTAAATGTGCTGAATTCAGTTTCAAACATATAAGTATTTTAACAGATACAAGCTTATTCATGCTGGCGTAAAACCATACAAATGTTTAGAATGCGATTCTGTTTTTAGACAAAAATCTTATTTCAATGAACACAAGTTTATTCATACTGACGAAAAACCATAGGAGGAGGAAGTATCCATGAGGAGAACGTAAAGGCTGCTATATCCGAAGTTATATCGAAAAGATTATCCATACGGAAGGCAGCTGACAAATACAAGATCAAAACTGCAACTTTGCAACATCGCGTTGAGAAGTTTACAAAAACTTTTGAACAAAATGAAGCGTAATCTTCTAATAAATATGGGTCCAAGTACACTCCTGTACAGGTTTTCTCTACTGAACAAGAGAAAGCGTTTACTGAATATTTATTGAACTGCAGTAAAATGCACTACGTACTGTCTTTGCAGCAAGTCTTAGTTTTGGCTTATGAATATGCAGAATACTTGGTGTGTAAGTATCCGGAATCCTGGAAAACAATGTGCTGGGAAAGATTGGGCGGCAGGATTTAGAAAGAGGAATCAGGATCTAAGGTTAAGAATGCCAGAAAATACAAGCACAGGAAGAAGTTTTTCGTTTAATAAAGCGGCAGTCACTGATTTTTTTAAACAATTATGAACATGCAATGACTTGTTACAAATTAACGCCTGATGGTATAATAAATATGAACGAAACTGGTATTAACACAGTTTTACCTACACGTAAAGTTTTGGCCGAAAAAAAACATAGACAAGTAGAGCAAATAGTATCCAGATTAACGAGGAGAACTGGTAACGTTTTGTGGAATAGGTACTGCTACAGGTACTGCTCTTCCTCCTGTGTATGTCTTCCCACGTGTGCATTACAAAGAACATTCTCCGGAAGGAAGTATAGGTTTAGCAGAAGCGGTTAGATGACTGCAGAATTTCACATTCAAGTTCTAAGACATATTCAGAGCTATACTTCATGCAACAAGGACAATCCTACTCTAATCATATGCGACAACCACAAGTCTCACATTTCAATCGAAGCAGTTAACTATAGTCGTGCTACTTATCTCTTTCGCCACACACGTCACACAAGTTGAAAACCTTCGGACGTTAAAGCCAAACTTAAAATCGCTTTTAATGATTGACACGTTCGAAATGTAGGAAAGGCTTTGGTTGTATATAACATTGCTGAACTAACAAAAGTAGCTTTTTTGGAATCTTTCACCCCAAAGAATATTACAAATGGGCTTTCTAAACCAGGCATTTGGCCATTTAATAAACTTACATTTGGAGTCGATGATATTGCACCAGTAAAAATATTTGATGAAACTTTGCAAGATATTGTTGATGTTACGAATATGACAAATAAAGGAAATACACAAGAATTACCGGTTGTTGAAACCAATTACCTTGAGAACCAATTGAAAGAAGATGTAACATCATGACCGATTACCAAGTGTAATATCTTAGGAAAAAACTAGGATATTGTACATTTATGTTCCTTATTGTGGAAGGTAAAGCAGGCGTTGATTTCGAAGATGTAGTTTTGCAGTTACCAAAACCAATTTTCTCTAAAGGCACATCTCGGATGTCATCTCTTTATACTTTTTCTATTAACTTAAGTGGGCATAATGTGCAATAGAAGCTAAACGTTATATAATTAGCATTCTGTTTAAATTACTATTTTTTGACTACCGAATGTAAATTTCTATAATTTTTTAAGATTTACCGAAGTTTTTTTTATACGGATATATATTTAAGGAAAAATAAACATAATTTTGATGTTTTGTTAAGAAAACCTACCATTAAGTCTATGAGATGTGTGAAATACGGTTAATTTTGATACATTATTTAAATTCTAGGTAACAAATTGTAATGCCGCTTTTGAACTCACATAATAAAACTTATTTTTGTTCCATTAAATATTCTTATTATTTACCATTCTCATACAATTTACATATCAATATGCCCCATGCAATGTATCTAAGTGCCCTCTATGTGGGACGGAATCATACAAAACCCATTTTTTACTCGAGTCAATTTATTTTCATTGTCTTCCAACTTCAGTGGTTCTTTCGATTGTTATTATAGAATTCATTACTCAGAAGCAAAAGAGACGAGTAAAATATACACGTACTTTAAAATGAACTTTTTATACTAAACTCATCAACTTCTAATACAATTCATGTATATCTTGCCGACTGATATTTTGCTTTAATGTTTTCGGTCGATTATGTCATTACCTCGCGTACTAGGTTTCGGGAAGAAATTATGAGTTAAATTTTTAAAGAACTTAAGGTATTTCATTTCCTTTAATATATAGTAAAATAAATGTCTAACTCACATTTGCACATCTGCCATAGCACTCGCAAGACAAATTGACGACAAACAAATACACGTACTTTTTTCGGGACGAAGTTATGAGGTAAAGAATTAAAGAGACTTAAGGTGTGTCATTTCTTTTAACCAAAATATATAATAAATGTCTAACTCACATTTGCTCCTCAACCATAGTACTCAGATGAAAAATAGACGAGAAAAAGATACATGTACTTTAAAATGAACTTTTATACTAAATTCATCAACTTGTAATAAAATACTGTATATCGTGCTTTAATGTTTACGGGCGATTGGGTCGTCACCTCGCATACTAGGTTTCGGGAAGAAATTATGAATTAAATTTTTAAAGAACTTAAGATATTTCGTTTCCTTTAATATATAGTAAAATAAATGTCTAACTTACATTTGCACATCTGCCATAGCACTCGCAAGACAAATTGACGACAAACAAATACACGTACTTTTTTCGGGACGAAGTTATGAGGTAAAGAATTAAAGAGACTTAAGGTGTGTCATTTCTTTTAACCAAAATATATAATAAATGTCTAACTCACATTTGCTCCTCAACCATAGTACTCAGATGAAAAATAGACGAGAAAAGATACATGTACTTTAATTTCATGTTTTAATGTTTAATGTTGTCGGGAAGAAGTTATGACTTAATGAATTAAAGAACTTATGGTGTTTCGTTTCATTTAACCAAAATATATAATAAAATGAGTGTCTAACTCACATTTGCACCTCAGCCATAGGACTCAAGCAAAATAGACGAGTAGAAAATACTCATACCTTAAAATGAACTTTTTATACTAAATTCATTCAACTTCTAAGAAAATTGCGTATATCTTGCCTAGTGATACCTTGTATTAATATTTTAGGTCACTCGTGTCATCGCCTCGCGTACTAGGCTTTAGGAAGAAGTTATGAATTATAGAATTAAATTGTTTCATTTCCTTTAACCAAAATATGTAATAAAATAAATGTCTACTCACATTGACACAGTATCCATAGTAACCACAAGAAAAATGGATGAGACAAAAACACACGTACTTTCAAATGAAGTTTTTATATTGTTCAGTTCAGTATATTGTTCAGTTTACATATCAGTTTCTAATATAATACTTTCTATCTAATATTCTTTCTATCTTACACCATGCATAAAGCAAAAAAATTTAATATTTGACTCATTTTTGCTACATAAAATATGAGATTCAATATTTCCGCATCAATCCACCGCCCTTCCTCCTACAAATGTTTAGAATGCGATTCTCGTTTCAACCGAAAAGAAATTCAGCTTATTCATACTGGTGGAAAACCTTTTAAATGTTTAGAATGCGAGTCTAGTTTTAGACAAAAAGATAAGTTAAGTAAACACAAGCTTATTCATACTGGCAAAAAAACCATACAAGTGTTTGCACTGCAATTCCAGTTTCAGAATGAAAGGTGGTTTATATAACATAAGGTTTTGACCTTTTCAAAATGAAACACATTTTTTGTATCCAGAAAAACCATGGGAGTTTTATGCATTTATTTCTCGATCACTGTAATTTTCTTGCTTGCTTTTCCAGGTTTTTTAGACGACATTCTCCCTTTTTTCTTATAATTGTACTTTGTCTTTTCTAGCCCAGCTTATTATTATGTACGCCATTTGTTGGAATACATCTCTGTTTCTAGAAAATATATAACATTAAAGCTTGAGGGTGTTAAAATTGAATTGATTGTCCACAACTACAGCAGGCCATTTTTAACATATGTGTTGTAAAATGATTATTAGCAGTAGTTGTGGATTTTCAAGCCACCTGTCGATTAGAATTTTTCGACATTAAGTTTTTCACAAGCGCAAGTCATTCACAGCACCAAAATTACTCGTCAAATACACAGATAATTAACAGAGAATATCAATGTTGAATTCGTTTTAAAGTCCTTAAGGCTCTATAACATTGATCGAGTTTATTAGGTATTAGTCGGCGAAAAAAGAAGCGGGTGAGTCAGCTAGTGCGACACTGGTGATCACACACAACAATTTTCCATTTTCGCTAAGTATTCACGCAGCACTTCAACCAGAAACTTCGATATTGTTGATTACGAAACTCGAAACAACTATTCTAGGGACTTAAAGTAATCAACTGTTGCTAGATAACGTAGTGTAACTTCTAGTTTTGTGTCTACTGGGATTGCCGTTCTCATTTTTGTCTTTCTTGAGCATTCCATCTACAATCTGCAGTAAATCATCAGAATGACAATGAATATTCCGATAAGCTAAAGAATCTTCGTCCTTCAACCCTTTCATTAAACTGGAAGTTGCGCCACATTTCTCCCACACTTTCATATGTCACCATTTCTGCTTTTCGTGTCTTTTTAACTCGGTTTTGAGAGTATGCTCTAAAGCAACGACTCCCGCATGAACTAGTTCGTTCTATGTTTTGTAAATAGTTAAATCAGGAACCACCCGGATTCTCGCAGCTAGTTCAATAGTAACTATGATGACACCACAGCCCAGCGAGTAGCGAGTAGCTAGTGAAAAGATTATATCGGACGAGTTTACTAGCAGCTAGTGCATCTCTGGCTAGTAACTACTAAACTCGCTCAATGAGACCGAACCTTTAGAAAAGTTTCTAATTGCACGAGACTTTGTGCTAATATCACTCATGAGACCTTCAAATCAAGAGGTTAATTGAGATACTTAACTCACGTGAGACACTTCAATTAATTTATTATATTCGTTTAGACAAGCACACGATGGCTATCAGGGAGGGAATTTATAATTGTATAGGGGCGGAAATTTATGAATTTATTATATTCGTTTAGACAAGCACACGATGGCTATCAGGGAGGGAATTTATAATTGTATAGGGGCAGAAATTTATGATTGGGAATTTATGATGTGGAAATTTATGAGGGGGGAATTTATGATTGTATTAACCTCTATTTAATGAATCCAAATTGAGCTCTATAAAGTGGATTAATTTAGCTAGACATTTATGCAAAAAAAACTTACATTTAAATAAATAAAATGCGCATCAAAGAAAAGTGGAGATGGTAGTTGCTATCATCTGAATTATTTGTTATCGAATAATAGCGAGGTTAATTTTGAAAGGTAGCAGTTACTGCTACTTGGCTCAATGCTTAAAAAATTGCTTTAAGATTTAAAAGTGTACAGATTAAATTCATAAAAAAATGATAAAGAATTTCTTCTAGGATCTTTAAATAATTACACATTTAATTACATATAGTCCCTGAAGTACCAGACCTGACGTATAGATGGCGGTTCTTTGAAAAGAATGACTATGATAGAAAGTACCAACCTTATAAAGCTTAAGTTTGCAATTTGGCAATGCTACGTTGTTCAGCGTTTGTTTGGCGCCCATCAGTAGTGAACGCTCCCAGTGAATTGGTAAAAATGGAAAAAATTGGTCATCATAATAATTTCATTTGTAAGACCTCAGTCCCACCAATATCAAAGCGGAGCTAGATTCTACTCTGCTACTCTGGAAGGAGTCTGCTCCTTCGAGTACAACATAAAAATATTGGATGGAAAAGTTTAAACGAGGCCTTACGAGCTGCCAAGACGAACATCGTAGTGGTCGACCAAATGACGGACCACACGAGAAATAGTAAACAAAATCCACAAAATGGCATTGGATGACCACAGATAGAAAGTGCACGAGCTGGCAGACATGGTAGGCATTTCATAAAGTGCTATATATCGCATATTGACTGCACGAAAGCTGTGCGCAAGATGGGTGCCGCAAATACTCACACTGGAATTAGAATAGCATCTAGAGAATGTTTCAATCGAGTTTGCATCGATTCATAACCATGGACGAATCATGGGTCCATCAGTTCACACATGGAATGAAGGAATAGTTAAAACACTGGACTGAAAGGAGAGAATTGGCTCCAACGAAGGCGAAGCTAGTTCTATCTGCAGGCAAGGTCATAGTGCCATTTTTTTGGGATGTGCGTGAGATAAGTTTCATTGATTATCTTTAGAAAGGAAAAACAATCAAGCCCGAGTATTATACGAACTTAATGCACCGTGTGAGTGATAAAATCAAGAAAAACGGCCACATTTGATAAAAACGCGGCCCGTGTGTTCTATGTGCCTCTAAGTCCTTTTTTGTACTAACCAATTTTCTCACTATCATTCCGTTGAAATCTCTTGCTACATTTCTTCTTCCTATAGCAAATTGCATGGATCTAATATATACCACTCGATTACC
>WYDF02009288.1:0-13727 GCA_009867245.2 Adranes taylori
CCAAATTGTTTCCTACTAAATAGATTATTTGCTTCCATATATCTGTTCATTCTATTAGATACACATTTTTCTAAAATATTAGAAAACACAGGTAAATCACACAAAGAAAAACACAGGTAATATGTCGTAACACCATCAAAAGCTAGATTTATGTCAAATCACCCTCGTATAATTTTCCTCTTAATAGTTAAAATTAATGGTATATGTAAAGATAATGCAGTAAGTGAACTTATATGTAGGGTATTTAAAATACTCGATTCTAAAAATATTTACAGAAATTTCATACTTCTTGGGATGAGTAATGGGTATGAGTCGATGGATATAAAGAGGAAAACGTATGTAAAAAAATGAGAGTGACAGATATAAATAAAGGTTAGAGGAAATAGAATGGGAAAGAATTGAATGAATAAATGAAATCATAAAGGCGGTAAAAGGATATTTAAAGATAAGAAAAGATAAAGAGAGAAAGAAGAAACAAGAAACGAATGAGGTTTTATGATAAAGAGTGGATAAGAATGAAAAGTGGAGTATTTAGGCAAATAAGAATGGGAAATAAGAGAGGGGAAGAAGCAAAAAATGTATGCGGGAAGGAAAGATACAGATGTAAACAAATAAGGGAGACAAAATAAAAGGCGGATTTTGTAAATATAAATAAAAAGGGGGATGTTTGCAAATCGTTAAATGGGAAAGGATTAAAGGTAGAATAAAATGTGAATAAGAGATGAAACTAGATGAATGGGGAAAATTGTAAACGAGAATCGAAGGGTAAGGAGGATGAAGAAGACGAAAATGTGATATGGAATATAGATGGTAGGATAAGAAAACTTATGGAACAAAATAAGCGTAGAAGAGGTAAGAAAAGCGATAAAAGGAAAAAACTTTGGAAGAGCGAGTGGATCGAATAAAATATCGATAGAAGTGTGGAAATGTTCTTATGAGAGAGGAATAAATGAAATGTTGATGAAAATGATTGAATGAAATGTTCTCTACCCCTCTCAAAAACATAGGCAGGGTTAGAGAACAGTACATTAGATAACATAGTAACGATAAATTATGTAATGCATAAAAAACTAAGTAAGGTAAAAACGAAAGATTTATTTATTATTTATTGACTTGAAGTTGGCTTTTGACAAAATAGAGAAACATTGGTTATGGAACAGAATGAATAAGATAGGATAATCTGTGGAAATAAAAATAATGCTACTGAGTGTGTATGAGGGAGCAAAGTATCTAGATGGTTTAAGTTGAATAGCAGAATGAGACAGAGTTGTTCACTAAACGCAAGCTTGTTTAATATATACCGGATCTGAAAGAGGTATTAATGAATGGATAATCTGGAAGAGTATATATACTGAAAAAAAAAATTGAACATTAACTAAGGCGGATGATATTGTGTGTATAGCGAACAGTAGGGAGGAGGAATGAAATAATGAATAGACTAAGTATGGGACAAAAGGTGAAAACTAAGATGATGGTATGTGGCAAAATCAGTTGAAAAATCATGTTTTTTATATCAGAAATTAGACACCATTAAAACTCTTGCAAGCGCACCTTATACGAAAGTTCGATATGAGGGCACTTACATGAGTTTTGTCCGAAAAATTTACATCATCAAAAGCATAAACTAAATTATAAAACAACTTAGAAAGGAAGGAACAGAATTTGTGACAAGTCTATAAAAATTTAAATAATTAACATATACGCTTATTTAATTGCGAAATATTCTATTCATGCCTATTTGGATTCTAAAGGATGTATAAACATTAACTTAAATCAAAATATTTCCTACCTGAATAACTTTATTGCAAGCCAAAAGCATAAAACAAAAAGAAAGGTTTTTCGTAATTGTGTCATGACCCTGAAAGAAAATTATTTACTTTAATTAATTTGCTCTGACGTGTTCTTAAAATCATTCGAATATTACTAACTTCAAAAGTGAACGTAGCAACCTCCTCCTGAATTCCATCAAAATCGATTTCTCCACGTCTCTTTGCTAACAGCAGAATATCTAACATTGCCAATTTTCTGTGCTTGATACCAAAATTAGTCTCTTGATCATTTTGTTCAAAAATGCTTTCGTTAAATGCTTTTTCGCGTTCCTTGATAATTTTCTTTGTAAACTTAGCTAAGTTATATATTATATATTTTTTCTGATAAAATAATTTATTTAGCATTAAAGTTGGATTGAAATAGAGCAATGGATTCTTAATTTGCTTGACTAATAATTGTCCTAACCTAAAAATATTTTATAATGTTAGGAAATCTGTAAGCGTTGTAGTTAAAATAAGTCGATTTCAGCACAGAAAGTAAGCCGATTTCAATAAATATTAGTCTTCTATGGTAGCCTGGAGATTCTATGTACTCTATGTTTGCTGTCTTTTCTGGCCGTCCACAACTATGGCCAGAGAGCAACAAACTATCAGCCATTAACCCTTTGCTTGCTAAGTAGGGGGAGGCATTACTTTGAGAAAGTTAGTGTACTGTAACTCAGTCATCAACCTTGGTTTTAGTCAGGAAGCAACAAACTACCAGACATTTACAGCCTCTTCCTTAGCTCTTTAATAATTAGACAGGAGTTTCCCCAAATCTCTTTGAAAGAGTTACGTCACTCGGACTTGCTCGTCAAACCTCGATTATCTTCTGACACATTGCACCACTAGCAGGTAAAATGACGTTTAGGATCGAATTTTGTCTGTTTTTAGATTTTGCCTCTTACACCCCTTATACAGATTTCCTCAATAGATAGCTATTCTTCAAAAATATTTTAGATAAAATAATTCGGAAATTAAAATTAAAAAATAAGGATTTACCGATGTATAGAACTTCTATAATTCTTTTCAGCAATTTTGTCAGAATTTTCATAACCCAGTGATGTACCTAGTAAAAGAGTGAAGTATTAAAATAAATAAAGGGTAAAATATGTTGTTTATTATAGAAAATTGAGAACCAAATTAATTAAAATGAAAAAATTTTTAGTCAACGAAACATTTATTACACAAACAGAAAAGAAAACCTTACTTAACCAATATGGCAACACATTGGAATAAATCATTGGGATTCCCAGTGTATCTCAATACATTGGGATGACCAACAATTTTACATTTTATGAGATCTATAAAATGATACTCTTGCAACTTAATAAATGTCGTTGTCCAGTGGCGGGTCCAGATTAAAATTGTGGGAGACTTGCACTATGAGGGTGGTTTGATATAAATATATACTTGAATACGGGCGTTACGTAGCAACGAACGCCATATTGGTTTTAATATCCGGCATCCAACACATGATGTCTGTCAAAATTTGTATCAAAAAGAACACTTAATTTGGTTTTGACAATCAAGCAACTTTTCTGTTTTGTAATAAATGGAAACAGTCGAATATAGTTCAGTGATTAAGTTTCTTCACAAGAAAGAGAAAAACAATGTTGAAATCAAAGCTGAGCTGGATGCTGTTTATGGCGAGCCTGCACCGTCGTTAGCAGGAGTGCTATTTTGGAAAGCTGAATTTGTTCATGGTCGTATGAGTGTTTTTGATGATGACCACCCAAGGTCCTCAAATTTCGTCATTACAACAGAAATCGTCAACAAAATCCATAATATTATCACGTAATGTACAATAGAGGATAAAAATAAAACAAATTGCGTTAGTTGGGAACCGTATAATGTTCAAAGGAATGTGAAAAAACAAAGAAATTTAAATATCGCTTGAAACCTTATATCGTAAACTCATTTATAGCAAGCAATCGCATTAGAAGTTTTTTCAGCCAGATACTTTGTTTGATTCAGGATATTGGAATGTCTAGCCTAACTCAGTAGCGGTACATGCATAGAAGAGGAAAGCGAGTTTTTTTGCATATATAAGGAATACCCCACAATTGCACGCCAGATTTAAAAGTAAAACTTAGTAGCTCAGTTTCTGTGCGCGACTCTCTTTATAATAATATCTTCGACAACAATTGATACAAGAAGTTTAAATATTTAATATTAAATTTAAATTATGTGCTATAGGGGTTGATTATGTATTATTTTAATAAGATGGTGAACTTATAACTAATTTCATAATTCAAAAACCATTTTTTATAACATTGTTATTTTTACTGAAATCTAACAGTGAACTTATCAACTGAGCGTGCAGGTGCCATTATACACAAACATTTGGATATGTAAAACTAAAAACACTCAACCAAACACGCACAAGTGTGACGGATTCGAAGACGCTTTTGGCGGAAATAAAACATGATCCAAAAGATTTTTTTCATCGGTACGTCACTGATGAAACGTGGGTCCATTGCTACATGCCGGAGACGAAGGAACAGTCAAATCAAAGCAGTGGAGAAAAAGCGGCGAAGGTCCACCGAAAAAGGCAAAGAAAACCCGATCGGCTAGTAAGGTGTGGCGACTTTTTTTTTTGGATGCTAAATGCATTATTCTTATTGATACTTGGCAAAGGGTAAAACCATAACTGGCGCTTTCTATACACCATTATTGGACCGCTTCGGCAGCGATTTGAAGAAAAAACGCCCTGGTTTGGCTTGCAAAAAGTTTTCTTTCATCATGAGAACGCACCCGCTGCCGTCATGCAAGCAAAAGTGAATGAATTAGGCTACGAATTGATCCACCACTCAACATATTCAGCAGATCTAGCCTCCTGCGACTTCCTTCCTGTTCCAAAACCTAAAGAAGGGCTCGGAGGATGCCGTTTTGTAACAAACAATGAAGTGATGACCAAAACTTATTTTGAAGAGCTCGAGCAAAATTACTTTTCGGAAGTAATTTTCCGAAGAAGAAATTGAAAAGCCGTCTTGCAAAGTGTATTGCCTTAAAAGGGGACTATGTTGAAAAATAAATGATAAAAACAAAAATCGTGCGCTTTCTTACTTAGCCTAGATTTCCTTTAAACCACCGTCGTATATCGAAGATTGTAGTCAACTGAAACCTATTTCCGTATCAATTGAAACCTGTTTCCCTATCAACGAAATCTGTTTTCAGCAAAATTGTTGTATTATTCTTATATCGAAACGCTTATACAAAATTATATTGAAAATGTAGTTGTATGTACATATATCGAAACGTCGGAATATATTTGTATGTGTGAAATATATATACAATGCCAATATCAGTGTTATTATTATTATTTTAGTCAAGATTTGCTAACGGATCAATAAAAACTGATGATGGGGATACAGCGGAATATTAATGATTTTACCTTGAATGAACCCTAATGCTGCCGAAAATAACTATCAACTGGAATTTCAAAGTTATTTTTTATGAAATAAAATTCAGGCGTTTGCAAACTTTTCGCCCTCATACAGATTTTTTTTGATTATTTCGTAATAATCAAGCGGAACAGTTGACAAATTTATTAAACACGGTGATATTCGATTGATGAGCCTACGATCGATGCCAAATCAAAATTCAATTCGATCACGTGATGCCGACGACGACAGGGCCAGACATACTGCTCAGGCAGGACACTGGGTACCCTTTTTTACCCGTCGTGGAGGGGACACTTACTTTCTGAAAGCCCCAGAATTTTCAACATCTACTGTATGTAGCATATTATCACGTATAAACTAAGACGGAGGGTTGTTCTCTCCCTTCGCATAGTTGAGAAGGGATTTTAATATCCCTCGACAGGGCCAAACATACTGCTCAGGCAGGACACTGGGTACCCTTTTTTACCCGTCGTGGAGGGGACACTTACTTTCTGAAAGCCCCATAATTTTCAACATATACTGTATGTAGCATATTATCACGTATAAAACAGGACGGAGGGTTGTTCTCTCCCTTCGCATAAGTGAGAAGAGATTTTAATATCCCTATCCCCTGCTCACCTCTATAAGTACTTTGGTTTATCTACTTCTAGCAAAGTTATTAATTAAATAATTGATGCGGAATAATTGATGCTAATGTAAAACCTCAATTTAGCACAACAGAATTAGAATAAAGCACTAGACTGAACCATTGCTAAGGTGGACGCACCGCTCAGATTCAATCATGAATCTCATCGCTAGAGAATTACTGATAGCTCCTAGCCTTAAAGCCGTAAAGTCATAAGAATACAGGCAGGAAAAATGAAAGAATCGTTTAACTTAACTAAAGAAATTATTGTTATGTTTCAGAAATGCATACATATGAGCAAATAAAATATTCGTTCATTCAAATAAATACAATGAAGCCATACAACATAATAAAATGGAAATGTTATTTATGTTCGAAAATTAGACGCTTCGAAAGATAATGACGCTGATACATCAAAAACTGAATCCTATAAGAAAATGAGTGATGCATGTACTTACAGTACCGGACCATTCTATCACCACTTTAAGTTAAATTTATTTTAATTTTAGACGCACAGTGATCTTAGTTATCATTCACATTTAATTGGAATTACCTTAATCAATAAACAAACTTGTTACCGAATACTTTTAATTTAATTCATCTGTAAAAATCATACTCAAAAGAATCATCTATTTATTATTGAAAATACTGGTACTAAATACCACGTTATCCTTCGCGAATCACACTTAAAATATTTGTTTAATTAAGGCTCAACACTTTATTTTCATTTTAATAAATTATACTTTTAATCCGAATTTATTCATGATAATTATTTTCACTGATTTCTCGGGCAGAGTGACTAGCGTCCGATGCCCAAATATACTGTTGCTTCAAGTTAATTGTATCGCTTTTTTATCTGATTTCCGTTCCCAACTCTGGTTAGCCTGCCCAGACGCCAATATGAATATTTTCGATCATAATTAATTAATTCGTACCTAATTAGCACGTTTGCTTGAACACCTGGTTGTTCTCCCCTCTAGTCGGTTACCTCGACCAATACACTTTGTCTGCATACATGACTTCTATGTTTTTTAACATGTAATTAACTAGCATAGGGTACAATCAATAACCAATATCCATCTCTGTACGTTGATCATAAAATAGATCTATTGTAAGTTACCCGATAACTGCCCACTTCTTTAAAATCTTATTTGCGATGCTAAATATTTTGTCGGGTTTCATTATTTTGAAGTATTTAATGCTCAATTCCTTTAACATCGACCTAAACAGGAACGTGGAATTTCCCACGTTACAATATACTTATTTAGATACAAGTGTGTACCCACCTTTAGTTTCTAATGTAGTAATATCTAATGTTAAAACAATTCCGGTAATAACAACATAACCTCAAAATGTGCGTTTACGTTCGTATCAACACGATGATATACGAACAATGAGCAAAACAGTGTGGAGGATGTAAGTGATCCTAGTGATCCCTCCAGTATTTTAATAAATTTAATCAAATAAGTAATCGGAATGAGATTATTATGTATTTTCTTTGTTATATGTTTACAAGATCTATGTTCAGGAATTTTTTAACCGCCACCATTAAATATTACTTGTTTATTAATGTTTCTCTGTCAGATATTTGGAAATGATGTAATAAAACAAAGTTTGTATCCATCAGTAGATTGTAAATATACTTTTGCAATAAATTTCTCCAAGATGATTAAACAAAACTTTTTTGTGATCATATGATTTCTATCTTATCATATAAACGCACTAGAAATACACATAAATATACTGAAAACAAGTAAGCCATCGCACCATTTCATGGAAGATGAAAAGGAGAGAAAAAAGTTTTTTCTTTAAAGAAAGAGATTAGATAAAAAGTAAGTTTAGTTTAGTAGACAACAAGTCCTATAAGCAGAGAGGTACTAAACAATTACACTAAGCTTTTTCTCAAATTGAAAATAAGAGGAATCTGCTGATTTTAATGATCCCAAAAATTAAGTTATTGCGCTAGAACGCTGATCATTCAGTTCTTAAAGAATTGAGCAAGTTAAAAATATAGACGACTAAAGCTCGAATAATTTAACCTTTAAAAATAGTTGAAATATCAATGACATAAAAGTACAGCTTGAGGACCTTATTTAACACTAATCAATCTTCATCTCAAAGGCTTTGGCTGATTCAATATTTTAATTCAATTTTACCACTATCAAAAAAGATCAAACACGTTTTAGAAACTGTCCTGTACGAGGTTTGATCAGATAATACACGGAATTTTTTAATTTCGCGGGTTGTAGAAGTCCAACTGCCAAATGTTTGTTGTTGTTTTATTAGTAGATATTCTCCCAAAAGATTGTTGACAACTGCGGTCATATTGGTGATTTAATTTATTGCTAGCTGTCAATAAGGTTACTTATGTTTTGGTTTCACGACGATTTTTCATTTATGAAATAAATGGAACAAACAACTTGTATTAAGTTTTATGTTAAGAGTAAGATACAGTGCTGGACATGTTAATTGTTGCTTTTGGTAATTCTTCAATTAAGTAGATAAGCATTTATAAGTGGTACAAGCGTTTCCAAGAGGGCCGCGATTATGTTGAGGATAATGAGCGTCCTAACACATCATAACTGATAATAACATCGAAAAGGTGGAAAAAATAGTTATGGATAAACTTCAAATCACTACCGGAGAAATTGCTGAAGATGTTGGTAATTTATTTGGCTCATGTCAAGCTATTATTTCAGATGTTTGACTATGATACAAGTGGCAGCAAAATTAGTTCCCAAATTGTTGAATTTCGATCAAAAGCAGTAAATTGGCGCTACTCAGGAGCTGCTTAATGAAATCAACGACAATCCAGAATTGCTCAAACAAATCATATCTGGTGACGACCCTTGGATGTATCGATTTGACATCGAAATTAAAGCCCAATCTTCAATTTACTAGATATATTATATCTAGTTTCAAAAATGCTTTATCCAAAAATTCTAAGAAGTGTATTATGTTCAATGAGGATTACTTTGAATTGTAATGTTATAATTGTAAGGAAACAATTGTTCGAGAAAAATGATAATTCGATGAATTAATTTACCATACCTCGTATATTTCTATACATTTTGGTAACTTTGTTGGTTTCCTGTAAACCGATCCATAGACGAGCGTTCCATGTTCAATTTGCTAGATATCTTATATCTAGAGTCTCAAAAATGCTTTATCCAAAAATCCTATGAACTGTATTATGTTCAATAAGGATTACTTTGACGAACACAGTGTTACAATTATAAGGAGACAATTATTCGAGAAAAACGATAATTCCGTGCATTATTTGATCATACATCGTATATTTCTATACGCTTTGGTAATTTTATTGGTTTCCTGAAAACTAATTCCTACACGAGCTTTCCATCTTTAGTTTGCTAGACATATTATCTCTAGAGTTTCAAAAATGATTTATCCAAATATCCTAAGAACTGTATTATGTCCAATGAGGATTACTTTGAAGGGGATAATATTAGAATTATAAGGAGGCAATTATTCGAGAAAAATGATAATTCCGCGTATTAATTGATCATACCTCCTATATTTCTATTCACTTTGTAAGCTATGTCGGTTTCCTTTAAACCGATGTCCAACACAAGCATTCCATCTACAATTTGCTAGATATATTATATCTAGAGTTTCTAAAATGTTTTATCCTAAGTATATTATGTCCAATGAGGATTACTTTAAAGAAGACAATATTACAATTATAAGGAGACAATTATTGGATAAAAATTATAATTCCCCATATTATTTGATCATACCTCGTATATTTCTATACACTAGTCGGCTTCCTTTAAACCGATATCCAACACGAGCATTCCATCTTCAATTTGTTAGATATATTAGCTCTAGAGTCTCAAAAATCTTAAGTGTGTATTATGTCCTAGTGTATTATGTCCAATGTCAATTATAAGGAGACAATTATTAGAGAAAAATGAAAATTCCGCGAATTATGTGATCATACCACACTTTGGTTACAATGTTGGTTTCCTCTAAACCGGTATCCAACACGAGCGTTTCATCTTCAATTTGCTAGATATATTCTAGTGTTTCATCCTTGTCGTGACCCGGATTCCTACAAACACTTTGCTTAACTATGGTACATATCGGAAAAGTAATAGGAACAAATATTTTACATTTTATGAGATATATAAATTGAGAGTAGTGCACCCATTTAAACTATGATCTTAGCGGGCCTAGATTGAATATATTCAGAGGACTCTCAAACTGATTACACATGTACTGCACCCAAGGATTTCTGTTCCATCTTTATCGATCCTAAAAATTTTGGGTGTTATAAGAGATTGAGGTTTAATCATCCCCTTCTCTAAATCTGATATTGAATATTAAAAACTGACATAATGAAATATTCGTAATATTTACTGTTTGAATATTATCCAAAAAAGAGGTTATTAAGGTGAGCGAATTCTTATTTGCAAAGGCGTGTTGGTAATTTACGTGACTTGACGATATCTCTTATTATCTCTAGACTAACAAAAAATGCAGCTTAACTAAATAGTTAAATCTTCAAATATTTGCGATGGGGTGCAGTTACTCATATTTAACATTAAGCCAATTGTAGACAAACGAGTAAAACAATTAATAAATGACATAATATCATTAAACGAATAAATTTATGCGGTGCATAATCAGAAAACCTTCGGCCGAACATCGACTGGTGCAGCAGGTATAACGCCTATGGTCCATTTCTTGCACATTAGTGTTCGAAGATTTAAAGTAGTTTATGATTATTCTATACACGTGCGTTTATTTAAGACATCTGTTTTAAAAATTCGACGCCAGTGTTTAAACTTTATATTTACACATAGCCACTGAACGAAATAAAATTATACATATATGTATATACTAGATGCCCATTTCGAGTAGAAATTTTTTTCTTATTTTGTAATTGCCGTTCTTAATAAGCTCCTAGTTCCAACGGATAATATTTTTTATGGTTTTCAACGGATAATTTTAATGGCGTTAAACGGTTTCTTATCTGCTTTGAAAACCGTTGCTATTTTTGAGCTCTTGTTTATGTAAAGTTGCCACCACTTTTCAGTACATGTATATTATGGACGCCAACATGCACATGTACATTATGTACAGTTCAAGTGCATCAAGAGTTCGATATAAAAGGCTCCCTAATACAGCACGGACGAGAAGCATTTAAACAGGATAACACATTCCTGTTTAAATGATCAGGCCTATCATTTGCACAGGGAGCATTATTCGCAGTATTAAGTATGGTTTGCTCAAGTAAGTTTCAACAAGTTGCTTATTTTATTAAAAATTAAATTAAATTCATTAGGAAATTCTATAAACATCAGGTCAGATATATATAGACATTATTTTCTGTTGAATCTTTCGTCCTCTTATCGTTATAACTAATTTATAAATCCTTCCCTATCTACGTCTTCGATACAACCGAGAAAAGGCAGGCGTCAAGGAAACTAATGGAGAAGCTGCTATCAACGAGTCAACTTCACCAACGAGTCTACGTCATCAACGGGTCGACGTCCCCAAGCCAAGTAACCAATGCGGCTCCAACATCCAGATCGTCTCTATTCGCTCGCACCACACAACAATGTTTATTCCGCAGCTTCAACATCTCCGATTCACGTACAGGTTGGACGATTCCTCCATCGTCATCGGCAGCGAACCCGCCGTCCATCAATAGTATCCGATCAGACATCATCAATGTATTCAAACTTTCCGAAGATCGTTTATAACAAATAACATTCTATACACTAACATTTTTATCATTACTTTGTCTATTGAAAAGAGTAGTCCTAACTACTTTTGCATTTTAATTAAATTCACACGATATGTTAGTTATTTAACGAGCGCGATTAAAGTCTTAGCATTTATTATAAATATGAAGAAAAATAAAAACCATTTTTGAGCTACACAAATAAGAAAAAAATTAATGCTGGTCGCCACAACATAAATGTTTTATTGCGACACCTATTCACCTACGTATAGCTTAATATTATAATGGGCCGACTAGATATAATAAAAATATAGAGTTGTATGAAAGAGCATTATGTTATAGAAAATTATTATGGTCCAGCAGAACTAGATATAACCGATTGCACAATTTAGTTCATTATGTAAAGTATACCTAAAATCATTTTCAGAAAACACGAACTGATGTAGTCTTCTATTTCAATTTCCCTGTTGATATTTGCATCTAATGCTATGACAGTATCCATGGAGCACTTGTTAAAAATGTCCAGGAAATTTTTTAACATATTAAAATGAAAAGCTGGCGTTAAAAGTTTTCTTCTGAGATTCCATTTCTCATCTAAAATAATTAGCACTTTAGTAGTAGTTCCATGTCATTTGGGCTATCTGCAGACATGTAGATTATTAATTTATGGGAATAAAAACAGCGGATCGGTGTGGATTGAGGGATACTAAAGTTTCATATTAGGGCCATAAGTACCATATGCAAAAGAAATACTGACCTTTACTTAACAATAATCCTTCATGTAACCAATCTTGGACGAGACTGTACAATATACTTTTGGTGTTATGCTTAGTATTTGTTAAAAATATCTACAAATGTCAAGTATGTAAAGACAGTACATATGGAAAATAATTTAAAATGCATTTTTTACTTGCATATCCTCAGGTGTAAATATGTTTACACTGCCATAATATCTGCTGAACCATAATGCATATACAGGAAAATATTCTTTAGACAAACTTCGAAGCTTCGTAAAAAATTGTCCTAAAATTACATATCTAATTATCTGTACTTTGCTTAAAAGAGTTAACTTTTCATATTGTTTTGAAGTCTAATATTAGAATTTTTGTAACAGTAAATGTATGATATATAAAACACATAATAGTCATAAAATGGATCAAGATTTTAATTGAAAGCATGTTTTGGGTTTGGCCGATGTATGATGAATTAAAATTTAATTATAATGAAGCAAGATGACTTTTATTATTGATATTTTATTTGCACGTAAACATTTTTAAACATTACTCAGGCAGCCACACACAACGTAAAACTCAGACTACTACGGCATCATAAAAGATGTTATAGTTTCTCAGTTCATATACATATTCAATATTTAATTTGGTATGTGAAGCTAAAACTTAATAGTGAAACATAGCGTGGAAGCGCAGCTAAGCGTATTCAATAAAACCTTAAAGATGGAGAATTTCCGCGTATTTGGAACCATGCTGGCATAGTGCTTATTCCGAAAGGTGGTAAGCCTAGGACATATAGTCCAATTTGCCTTAATGTCGATGGTGGCTAGCCTTCGGACATCATGCTGGTGAAAACACGTCAAGGACATGTCAAAAGCAAAGGTGACCAGCATGACAGCCAAATTGGCTTTAGACGAGGTCTGTTTACAGTAGATGCACTCAGGGCAGCCATAGAATTCACGGAACAGGCAGAAGCAAAACGCAACAGTTACATGAGTTAGTCACGTTTGATATACAAAATGCTTTTAATTCAGCATCGCGGAAGCATTGAAGCAAAAAAGGTACTCCAAAATATTTACAGGTAATTCTCTAGTTACCTACAGGATAAATCAATATCGTATGCGGAAGGTATAGAGAAACGACAAAGTTGTTAATATTTTGTGGTGTACGTATTTGTAGCGTTCCGTATTGGGTCCTACCTAATGGAATTTGATGTATGATGGATTACTAGCAAAATACCCAAATGCATATGGATAGTTGATTTTGCTGACGAAAGCATATGGATATTTGGTTTTCCTATAACCATATGCATATGGATAGTTGGTTCGATAGTTGGTTTTGGATGAATAGTGGGGTTTGCTGACGAAAGGCTCATAACACCAATACACTTAGTAGGAAATTCAAAGATACAGTCGTAACCATAAAAAAATACCTACAACTAGTTAT
>WYDF02009299.1:0-13726 GCA_009867245.2 Adranes taylori
GTGAAGCCTTACATTTTAAGTCATGCAGGCCTATCTAAAGCATGATTCTATGATAAATCTGTTTGTGCATGACATTATTTGATATATGTGTATCAGGATACAGAAAAAACAGACGCGTGTGAATCAAGGATTTTTAAAGAGAAAATTTGGAAAACCCAAAATCAGTAAAAATCAGCAAAGTCGATTTTAGTTTTTAATGGTAAAATGCTGTTGACACGTTTTAAATTGAAATTCGCGCACAAATTTATTGCAAATTGACGGATTTGGTGCGCGAAACTTCGTAATTTGTAAATACACAAGTGTTGTTAAGTTCATGTTCATGTTCGTGTCATACGTACAATGCGCTAACTAAATCCTCGTGTCATGTAGTGAATAAATAATATGGGAAAGTTTCTAAGTTGCCGTTCTAACGCGCTAAGTGATTAATTTTCCCAGAGCAGATAAATTGATAAAGAATCAAATAAATGTATCTCTAAATAAGAAAAAACTATTTTATTTACGTGATATTTCTAGAACACTACTTAATAAATAGTACTTAATTCTTGTAAACTAAACAGTACTTTTAAGTCAACTATATAAAATAGTATTCAAGCAAATAGACCTTATCTTAACACATTCTAAACGTAATCAATGACGTCACGGCCACCATTTTGGGATCTAACATAAATAGTTTGAGCGTTCTATACTTGTCAATTAAAAATCAAATATGGCGAACGAGAGGACATTTCTGGTATGAATTTCAAATTAAAAATAGTAACTAGATATAGTGTTAAGTTTGAAACAAATTTAAAATCGGGGCACGGGGTCAACGCATATATCGGTGTGCAAATGAATAAAATGTCGGGTAGATTTAAAATGATATTTAAGGTTATGCTTTTATTATGTAACTTATGCAGGTTAAGGTTATGTAACTAGACTTATTTGAAAGCTAAAGGTACGTATTCACTTGTAATATTTACTTTAAATTGTGCTAGATATAATTAAAAACTCCATTTGCAATATATCCAGTTGATTTACCCAACCAATTTTATTTGAATTTTTGTAATTTTTTATATTTTTCAATTTGGATTTTTAATAAAAATTCTAGATTTGAACGCTAAAACATATTGGATCTTTATATATATATATATATATATATATATATATATATATATATATCTCCATTTGCAATAAGACCAGTTGACTTCACCAATCAGCCAACCGATTTTAGTCAAATCAAAGCAAGTGTTTTTAAAATAATGTTTATTTTACAACAATAATATAGACAAATAAATATAATGAATAGTTTAATGAAATAAAATAAATCATATTTTGAAATATCTTTGAGAAGGGCTGGAACATTTTGTGATTAACATGTTTCCTGCTTTGCAAACATATTTTTCTTTATAATAGAAATTCGTGGGAATTTTAGGTATTGCGATAATATACAAAGAGCTAAAGGAATAATTGCCACGGTCATTTCAGTCTTTCAAGTAAAATCTTTCAAGCATCAGTTCTTGTAAAAATTTTAATTTCTCAAAATTTCGAAATTTGAAATTTAAAGGTATATATTCAAATTATTAAACCATTTTCAATTTAGCATTACTTGGAAAATTTTGGATCGTATTAACGTTTCGAAATCACATGAACAATTTTTTTTAATATTTCGATATATAAATGGTATATATGTTGAATGTTGATGTTGAAATAATTAACGATTTCGATATTCTTATTAAACCATTTTCAATTCAATTTTTATTCAAGTTTCAATATTTAGCAATAATGAAATAACTATCTATATATATATATTTTACACTTAATGTTTTTATTTCAATTCATGGGTTGAATACGTCTACTCAAAATTAAAAAATTTTAATTTTGAGCTGAAAACGTCTACTTGAAATTTAATTTTTTTAATATTTCAATCTTAGACTGAATACGTCTATTCTAAATTAATTTTTTTTATATTTTGGGCTGAAAACGACTACTCGATTTTTTTTAAATATTTCGATATATAAATGCTATTATATAGACTTGATGTGTAAATACTTAACGATTTTGATATAATAATTAAACCATTTTCAATTCAATTTTTATTCCAGTTTCAATATATAGCCATAACGAAATAAGTATATATTAGACACTTAAATTTTTTTATATTTCAATTATTAGAGTGAGTACTCAAAATTTACATTTTTTAATATTTTAATTTTGAGCTGAATAATTTTGATATCCTAAGTATTGTTTTGTTTGACCTACATACTTAGGATCTAGATTAAAACAGCATCGTTATGATTGCAACTTTATTAACATTGATAAAACTAACCGCACGCCTTTGAGTGATCACCATTTTGGCACAGGTCATAACTTCGATTTCAATGTTAGAATTTTGGATTCAGAAGCTAATTGATTTATAAAACGTTTACTATCAGAAATGATTTATATTAAGAACTTTGTTTCTAATGTCGTTAACAACAGGTCGGATGTTGAGGACCTAAGTAGGATATACTATAATCTCATTAACTCGGTATAATAGGGCTCATGTTAAAAGTAGTTAAAGAGGATAAAAATAAAAATTGTTTTGTAGTTTAATCACGTGCAATTGTTTTTCGAACATGAGCTATAATACTTGTTCATATGTATTAAGCATTTTTTAAACATTTTTCAATTGTTACCGTTGATTTAACTAACGTTACTTATTTTTTTGGAAAGGTGTTCCTCAGTAGTATTTATTATTCACGTTCCTTCAGACTGACGTTCTTCCACACTCCGATGTCGTAACATCACGATCAAACATAAGTCGTTACTCACTTCCACCTGTTAGTCAGAGCAACTAAGTTGTTCATTTTACTTAAAGTTTATTTTTTTTAATCCTTTCTGTTTGATAATTTATAACTTGTTAAAAATGAAAATCGAAAAGAAAAGATGCGAAGGAGAATGGAGATACGGATATTTATAGATTCCATCATCTCATTTTAATTTCCTATTGATACCATCATACATAAAAAAGTAAGTTAAACTCGAACTTGTATGCTTATCAATCTGCTTATCTTAATTGGCAATGGCATTCACTTAATAAGTCCTGTTACTAAGAATTTTTCAAGCAATTTTATAGATTCATCGTTTCTTTTAATTCACCACCTAATTGGCTCATCACCTCAATAAAAATATAATAAAAAAAAAGATAAAGGTATCTCTAGCTCCATCTCTACAGTCATATTCAGCTAATAATTAATAATAATGGACAAAAAAGTTGGACATAATGTGAGATTAAGTTTTACTTCTTGATAGAATGTGAATTCAATGCTAATGGTTCGTGCTCGATTTGGACTTACAAGTGCTATTTCAATATGTTCTTTTGGAAAAAATACTAAAGACATGTAGAATAATTTTCAGTATTTTACTACATATACATGGTAGGATATCTACATACAGTTATTACGTTCAGTACTCATTATGAAGGTATTATTTCTGTTTTATTTTTCTATATCAGTTCGTTTTATATTCTATTGTATTGTCATAATTTTATACATTGTTTTTGATGTTAAGTAAATCAGACATATATATTTCAAGCAATAACAGTTGTGGTCGTGTAAATCAGAAATTGTTTGTCAACGCAGCCACATATTTTATTGGTATCAATAGATAGCGGATAAGGTTTTAGTGATCAATGTGAACTACTACGCATGCAAAGTTTTTCTCAACCTTGATAGGTTTAAGGGATATTATTATACTTAACAAGTTTCCATGGGTCTCGTGAATCAAAAAGGATAAAGTTAAAAAAAGAAATTGATAAGGAATGAAAAAATTAAATTAGGTCCACAGTTTTAGGTATATTTTGTTCTAGTCACAGTTTCTGTTACATATTTTTAAAGTTCATATACTTTTTGGTTTTTTTAGTCCTGAAGATGACGTCGAAGAGGGGTCTAAACGTCGACTGATGTAATCAATTTCTAACATAATAAACGCAGAATGTCGAAAATCTCATAAGATTTATTTCATTAGTTACTACTACGTTGGGCGTGATATTTAATCTATTAATTATAATTATTAGTTGAATTGCACTTGTTGAATTGCAGCGAGCTTGCTCCGAAAGCCAATTTGCTGTGCTGGAAAGAAGTTATTGTTTCAGAATTCTGTCATTGAGAATGCAATAAAAGATATTTTATAAAATAAATTTAAATAAGACTCATAAAAGACCGGCAAACAAAAAGTTCATTTAAAAGAAATAAAAAATAACGAAGGCAGTAATATTTTCGCACAATAATTTTACGTCGAAATTCAACGAAATATAAAGATATGGAAGTGTTAAGCAAACCAATAAAATAGATTTAATGCTGCGAAGAAAAGTTGCTACGATAAATAACGCGAAGAGTATGTGTTAGAGTTAGTGTGTCAGGTTGTATGTGTGTGTGTGTGCCTGGGAAAAAGTTTCGTCCGTTACGAAAGTAAGTTTAGCTCAACTTATTACGTAGTCGGTACATTCAGTCGGACGGGTTCGTTAAGATAATGCCGCATTTGTATGCGATAAAAATGCTTTTTCCTTAACGAAGATTAAAGAATCACTTTAGTCAGACTAATTTTCTAACTTACTGAATATATATTATAGTTGCTTATATAATGTTTACACTTACTAAAAGCTGAACACATTTCGAACAACTATATTGTAACTTTTATAGACTTTTAGTATAAAACAAAAGCATTCAACTACTTTTATAATTCCAAGTATAATTTAGACTTTTACTTCATTACCAAGTAGGTATACTCTGCTAAGATAGGTCCAATTTGGCTGCCAACATACTGTAGGGAAAAAACGTCACTTTTCAAAAAGAACGTTCGAAAAAAATAGAGTATTTACATAAGTGTTACGCATACAGCTCCAAGCATACAGTTAGTGAAGAAAATTAGTTGCATAGAAAGACAAGAAAAGGGGTGTTAAACGAAACTAATTTTATCTCTATGTTACTAGCTAGTAGATCAACTGACATTCGTCGACAGCAGAGAAAAAATAGAAAAGGGTAAACAACAGCGGAGGACGGTAAGAAGCCGCTCCCTTATAGAGACGCTGTAAGTAAAGCAAATGTCAGCTGTGAGCTGCTTTTCGACAGCATATAATACATCTCCAAGCAAAACTCAGAGTAGTAAATTCAGACTCGACTACCTAGCGACAGTTTAAGGGGAAGAAATGAATAAGGGAGTTATAAAAATTTCTATAAACAGCTCTTAATGTCGACAGCCAATGTAAGTTAAGCCACTCGACAAAAGCAATTTTTTAGAGCGCAACAGCCAAATCTAAGTATTATTTTATTAATATTGATTATCTAGTTTGAAAATCTAAAACAAATTAATTTATAATTTTCGTACCACCCAAATGAATATTGGAGACACTCTCTCCAAATCCATACAATTTCAAGCTAGCATATTCCCAAGGGTCTGTCCTTGCTCCTTTTTTGTACATCATGTACTGCTATGATCTTCAACCCCCAACCACTCCAGAATCCCATAGTGATTTGTATATTTATGACACAGTTTACTAGGCAAGCTCACTAAAAGCGGAAACTGCAAACCGTCATCAACAGTTATCTTTAGACAATTTTTCAAAATGGGCGCAAAAATAGCGCATCACCCCTAATCCGAATAAAACTCAAGCCATCTTCATTCAGTATCCCAACCATGTCAAAAAGAAACATCAAAACCACACCCACATCAAACTCCGACTCTGAAATAAACCCATTTCGTTAAAAGACGAAATCTGCTATCTAGGTGTCTGGTTTAATAGAACATTTAACTGGAATTTTGACCTAAACTACACCCTTTCCAGGGTACGCAAACGCGTGAACCTGATCTCCACACTCAGAGGATGTTTTTGAGGCTGTCATACAAAAACTCTACATCACACTTACAAAACTTATATTAGGCCACTGATAGACTATAGAGCTGTTTTATATTCTACACTTTCTAATTCACAAGCGCACAAACTTTGAAGATTATTATCGAACCCCTATACTGTTCAACCCTTTTAACTCCTCCTTGGATAATGTGTTTGACAATTACTTTGGCTTCTAATGATTCTGCTATTTGCCTAACCAATGATATAAATTCGTTTTGCCTAAATTACGTATAATGATTAAGTACCATAATGGTGGGGTTAAAGTGTACACTTTCGATACCTTCTGGATATTGTCGCACAGTTATTTGTTCAATCTCTATAGGAAAAACAGAAAGAAAATTGATGCACGAGAGTTACTATAGATGTATCAAAGAAAGTGTCCGCAGAAGTCATTGTATTGTTTTCAAATTTATTATTACTGGCGTCTAATACTAGAAAAGGCTTTTGGATAGAAAGTTTACTGATTTACCGGAAACTAAAATTTAAAAAATAAAAAACAACAGTAAAAATGAACTTTAGTTCAAATTGGACTTCTCCACTTCTAACTACTAATTGGATCCACTCCTGTAGTTAAAGGCAAATTAATTGATCATTTTATACAGTATTTAGAGCATTACCACTGTATTCACGTAATATAGATCTGAAATTTCTCTCGTGTATTTATTATTCTTAAAAAGCTTGAAATAAATATATAGGTTTATCGAAATGCGTGGCATATGATGAAATGTGATACAGCTGCCAGCTATATAAAATTGTCAAAGCTTTCAAATAGAGTTATACACGATATTCAATTTGTATCTTGACAAGTTGCCATTGTTAGAATTTTATACGTTCTTTTTCCATAATATACATTTCTGAAAAACGTACATGGCGAAATTTAAATTTTCGAACGAGGTACTTGCACTTAAAGTGACAGTTTTATTGAGTTCCATGTTCCTCAAGTACAAATACAATAAAATGCACAAATATATTTTGCTGAATAACATAAAACTTAAATTATTTACCCAAATCAAAGTAGATTCTTAATCTAGAAAACAAAAATTATTGATTATTAATTTTTGGTATTCAGTATATTTATTTTTCAACATAGTCACCGTTAAGGCTAACACATTTCTCTGAACCTGTAATAAGTTTTTTCATGCCGTCACTGAAACATTTTTCGGATTCTTCTCGAATCCAGAACTTGACAGCTGCCTTCACCTCATCGTCTGAGGCGTAATGATTACCAGTGAGGGGTCTCTTGAGTAGAGGAAAAAATAAAAATCGCAAGTCGCAAGATCGGGGGAGTAAGGAGGGTGTGGAATCGGCTCAAACTTTAGGTTTCTCAGATCCTCTGCAGTCTCGCGCGAGGTGTGTGAATGAGCGTTGTCATATTGTAAGATTCCAGGCTGCGAGCATCCCAAATAAACTCTGTGAGCATCCCAAATACAGTCAAAAGATTTTTTTGCCGATGCTTGTGTTTTGAACTTTTTCGTCTGAGGAGAAGACGGATGTCGATATTCGAATGTCGGATGTCTTTTCTCTTCCAGGTCGTAACGGCGGATCTATAACTTGTCCCCCAACACAATATTCAAAAGAAACCCATCTCCTTCGTCACGGTAGCTCTACAAAATTTGCTTGCAGTATTCCAATCGACGCTGTTTGTTCTCCTCTGTGAGACGGCACGGTACATTGTGCACAGATTATACAGCATCTCAATTGTTCAATAATGAAGCCGACACGTTCCTTACATATTACAATCTGGTTTGCGATACGCTTTTTAGTGATTCGCCGGGCATTTTGAATCAAATCGTCGACTAGTTTGCGATGTTTATCGTCTGTAGCAGTGATCGGACGTCCGCTGCGAATTTCATCAACAATTATGGCTTTTCCAGCTTCGCAATTACGAAATTTTATTCCCCATCGATTTACATTAGACCTATCAACTGCATCGCCACCATAAACATCCTCCAGGCGACGATGAATCTCAGTAGGAGTCACTTTTTGAACAATAAAAAATTCGATAACATCTCGCTGTTTAACTCGCGTTGAAATAGCACTTAATCGGGTCTCCATATTTTGGCTTCTCGAAATACGCTGGATAAATTTAACGACCTCAAACCTCGCGTACGTATACCAGGGGAACGCCACTTCCAGATTTGACGTGACGCGTTTCTGAAGATCATTTCGTTCGCGATGTACAAGCATTAGTTTTCGACCTACCCTCGTACTAATAGTAATTAAAACACATATTTTAAAATGTTTGAACTATTTGATATTTATTTCCACTAATAGTCTTTCTTATAAATATTTATTAATTGTTGCAATACAAATATTGTACATAAGTTACGTTATAAATATAAAGATCGTTGCATTTTTATTTCCTGTTTAGTGCAATGAAAATATATAAGAAATCTAATAAAATGAATATTAAATTGTACTACATTTTGGCGAACAATCATTAAAGGATGTGGTTATTTATGCACTATTTATGCATACTTATGTTGTTTCTTCCTATTTTTCAGGCCGAATTAAGTTTATAAATATCAAGCGTGTCTGCTTCTGGGGGCGATCAGCCATTTTTTTCTATTTCTGGAGTTCGCTTGCTGAGCTAATTCCAAAAATGTATCACAAGTTGCTTCAATTTGTTACAGGCTGGGCAAAAATACAAAATAAATGAAGAATTAACGTAATAAATAAATTTAATTGAATGACGTAGTTATGCAATTACTGTGATACATTACCAAAAACAAACAAAAGAAAATTTACAATAACTGTTCAAATTGTTCTCCATTGTCCAATAAACAATGACTTAACTGGGCAATATATTCGTCTCTAACATTTTGGTGGATAGGAACAATGGGACAAGTGAAATGGCCCGCTAGATCACCTGATCTGAGCCCATTAGACTTCTTTTTATGGGGTTATATAAAATCTAAAGTCTATATTAACAGACCTGAAAATATATCCGTTAGATGAAACACCGAATCAGGCAAGAAATGCAGAACATAACACCCGCTATGCTACAAAATGTTAGAAACGAATGTATTGCCCGGTTATGTCTTTGTTTATTGGTCAATGGAGAATAATTTGAACATTAATTGTAAATTTCGTTTTGTTTGTTTTTGGTAGTGTATCACAGTAATTACATAACTACGTCATTCAATTAAATTTATATATTACGTTAATTCTTCATTTGTTTTGTTTATTTTGTATTTTTGCCCAGCCTGTAACAATTTGAAGCAACGCGTGATACATTTTTGGAATCAGGTCAGCAAGTGAAATCCGGAAATTGAAAAATAATGGAGTGTTCCATTAAAAAAACCGGTGACGACGTCATCACACGAAGAGAGTTCAGCCTGTATATTAGATTATTATTTTAAAAAACAGTCAATTAAAATCAAAACTCGACCTGTTTTTGGAATTTTTAATAGTAATCTTTATTTAGCTAATAATGAATTTATGAGTTACTTTATGGACGCACTGCATATATATATATATATGACTAAAATTTATACTTACACAGGCAATTGAGTATGCATACAGTATTGTGAAGATTAATGTCTAAATTTCAAGTAGACTAAATTTTAAAACAGACTATGCTTATATGCTCAAATCAAGAGATTTAGCGATAATAAACAAATATCGCATTAAATTGATAAGATCCTACTGTAGAAGTTCACAACAGACAAACTAAGAGGAAATACCGCTTAATAGATAGACATTCATAGACATATCCAATTTGGCCACCTTTACATCTGCTTATTAAGAAAGATAGATAAGACTCATACTGTCCATCATTTACGACTCCCTTCGGATAGAGTCGTTCGTACTCAGCGAGGAAATATAGATAGCTACTTTGAAAGAATGTTTTCAACACAGTTTGATTCATTTCAATGCACATATAAGAAATATATTAATTCAATAAGAAGATCGTGAAAATCGTCACGAACTTGCACGTGTGGTTTTCCGCCGCATTTCGTGTAAGGCCTTCCGTCAGGGTCGTTCGTGAGACCTCTGAACGAACTCGCTGCAAGACAAAAGTCTAGATCTTTTGAGAAGTTTCTAGAATTCAAAGCAGGACAGAAATAGACAGTTAACTAGTTAGGGAAAGATGCACTATGTTTCGCTGTCAAAGGACATCGAAAGCGGGAAATTAACCGGAAACTAGCGAATTTCATACCGCCAAATTGAGGTTGAATATGAATTATAAATAGGCATCTTTAGAAAAAGCTGAATATGAATATATTTAGCAGTGATAAAAGTGAAAAGAAATTTATATTAATTACATAACATCTATTTAATCAACTCTCCCAAAAATCTATTATTAGAATATCATATTTGATAAAGAAAAATAACAGCGAAGAAAATGTTGATAACTTCCTGACAATAAAGGTTTGGATCTCAGTTAATATAATTGTTATAAGACTTGCTATAAAAAATAAAACGTAATAAATTCTTGTGTCTGTTTTATCCAAGTTAGCTAGAAACTTTCTTGCCGTCAAGTAATATACAAAGATGAATCTACTCTATTATTATTAACTGCATATTTGTAATTAAAAGAAGATTTTCCGCGAAACAAGCTGGCAGAGTAGAAACCAGATAGGAGATAAATACCACAGTTGGCAAAATGATTTATGCTTTTTGGAAAAAAAGTTTATTAGTAGGTTGGTGGCCTTACAGGAATTCCTATTTTGTAACGTAAGAATTTTGTAATTGTAACAAACCTTGTTACAAGACAAATTAAATAAATAATGTAAAAGGACTGCAGTGGAACAAAGTCAGTTATTAAATTTAAACGCATTTCTAGTAAATAAGGATTATTCATTCCGATTAAAAATCCGAGAGAGATAACTGTTGCTTGGTTTGTTGTACTGTGTGTTGAGTGCGTGTTACTATGATACACGTTAGGTATGTGTGTACATGTGTAGAAATATTTCTTTGGTACACCGTGTGCTATTATTATGTAGCGTGTGTTATTGATAATAAGTTGGCTGAAGACCGAATACGCTATAAGACACCGCATCACTTCTGCTACCGCTAGCACTGCAGGTAGGTCGCTAGCTAGGTCTGTTATTTATATTGTAAGCATGGGAAAGCCGCTGTAGTGGAGCTGTGTGTTACGTCCACACAGATAGTAAGGATAATACCGAGATTTGTATGGGATTGTGTGAGGGGAGCCCTGGCAGGTAATCTAATGTCGTGTGGATGGTTGACCAAAGGTAAAATTGACCAAAGGCTTTCGTCTATAAATAGCGAGAATTTGTATAGAATTATTTAGTTCTCAATCTAGAGAACTCGAAGGCAGACGTCCAGCAGCAGCCAGCAAGCAGCAGAGCAGCCCAGCCGAGCCAGCCAAGCCTAGATCATGGCAAAGCGACAGTCACCGGGATGATAACATATTTGGTGCACGATTTTCATATACCTTATACTGTTTGATAGATTGCATGTATGTTGAATAGCTTTGTCTTTCCTCTTACCTCTCCATTATCCTATTCCCTTATGACTAGAGTGCATACTGCTAGATAGTGCGCATTAGAGTTAGTGGTAGTCACTCAGAAACAGTTACATCAGTGCTCATTACGGTGTTACGCGCTTATAATGCTGCCTTTTTCCTCTCAGGTTCTACTGGAGTGCACACTTCTGGCTAGTGTGCATACAGTCAGTGGAATAACTCGACAACCGTAACACTAATGCGCAATACGGTGCTACACCTCATAGTAGTACTATCCTATCCGTCTCAAAATATACTGGTGTGTTACTTCTGGCTAATGCACATTACAGTCAGTTGTCACTCGACAACAGTAACGCGACAACAGTAACGCTAGTGTGCAATACAGTGTTACGCAGCACTAGTAGACTCCTAAAACCTTCCTTTCCAGTTATTCATATCGTGTATGTAGATTCACCCCCGTCCTCCCATTGTCGTATGTTTGGATTAACCCCCCCTCCCTCTCACACCCGTTGTATTTTTAACTGGACAATTTTTTCTATTTCACCTTAGTGTATTTCTTGTATTCCTAGCAGTACAAACCTCATTTATACGTAATTCGAAGAGGAGATTCCAAGGAATTATTTACCACAAAAACAAATTTTCAAAATAATTTTTCTTGCTCATAAATTTAAAAGAAAGTCGTAATTTTGGGTGTCTGTGCGTACATACAGATGTACGTACGTATGCCTGTACATTCTAGAATGACTCCTAACCTATTTGACCGATTTGCGTGAAATTTGGTACACAGGTACACATAAGTGTTCCGCTCAGTTAATTTTTTTATAACTCCAATACGGCGGAAATGCGCCATTTTTTTCACAAAAAAATCAGTTTTTAAACTAGGAGCCCGAAACTTTGCACAAAACCATGCGTCGACAACTAAAAATTCGCAACTGGTCGCCATGGTAACCGACATTCAACAGTCATATATACCTAAGTAATAGCACATTAACGCAGGAAGTTACAGGAAAAAATATTTTACGTAGTATGAGACCTATAAGACATATAACTTGGTGCTTCTGCATTTGAATAAATGTTGTTATCAGTGGCGGGTTCATATTATAATTTTGGGAGGAGTTCAAAATGATCATTTTATTGTAATTCAGTTTTAAAACTTTTGATCGCATATAATTTCTTGTATTATTCGACGAAAGAAATTAGTACCATGTCTGAAACTTGTGTAGAACGCAACGTTGCCACATTTAAAATTTTACCAACTTTCCAATATATCTCAAGAACTGAAAAAGATATAATACTTGGATAAACTTTATTATATCGGCTATTACAAGCTCGTTCAATTTTATTTCAAAAAAATTTTTGTACAATTACAATTTAACTTATTTACAGAGTGTTTTTTATTCTGTAAAATTTTCGATCCATTTTCTTGAAAAGGAATATTGTACTACATTAACTATCTGAGTTCCTATGAAAGTTAAAAAAATCAAACTTGGGGAACATGCGTAAGACCAAGGGATTTCAACTTTGTGCAAAGCGGACACGAGTAAAAATGACTCAAAAACGGCATTGGGAAAACTTTGCGTCGAAAACGGGAGCAGGCCACGCCAAAGCGGGACAGCGAAGCCATCCGCGCAGTAAGCAAATATGGGGAGTAGGGAATTAATGGGTAAGCGAATTCATGCATAGACGAATTCGCGAGAGGGAGTATCGCGAGAGGGAGTCTGTTAGATTAGTAATTATTACCTACTGAAACAAAAATATTAGTTCTAGAAAAAAAAAACAATTCAATAAGTACAGACAGACATACGTTAAAATTTGTTTGTAGTGTTGCGAAGATTGCGAAAGATTCTCTAAAGGTTTTAAATAATTCGTGTAACGGAAAGGTTCAAATGACAATTCTTTTTTTTTTTTGGCTCTATTTATTTTTGTATGTACCATTATGAATAATTATTGTCTGCAAGGTCTCTAAACTATACTACAAATTCCACCATATTCTCGTTCCTTCAGAATTATGGTCTATATAAATTCCTTCTTTGTGTTCCCGTTTGCTTTCGTATCAAAAATATAACGTTAGATGATTACACTGCCTATACGGATAGCGTTTATATTATCCAACCACCATTCGAGTAAAAGTTATTAATGTTTTCTTTTTGTCCTCTTTTATTTTTAGAAGAGGAGCCATCCGGTTACGAACGGAACTGACCAACAATATCAATATGAAAAGATAAACTTGATTCACTAGCTGAAAAACTTTGAAAAACTATATCTGCACGTCAAGTAAGAATTTTTATTGTTTTTGTTTTTTTATTGGAACCTCTAAACATGTTAAATCCAAATGATGATTTATAAGCAAGCATTGCCAAGAATAATCAACTATCATCATTCTCCAAAACATAAATTAATGTTCTAATGTTCACGAATAAACT